>LUCH01007119.1:17610-29520 GCA_013368495.1 Paragonimus heterotremus
CTCCGCCCCGTCTGGAAGTTGGTGGTTCAAGCGGAACCCATCCGTATCAGCGTCCCATTGGGTACGGAGAGTTCGGTGTGACGGTGGGCATTTGGCCGCAATATCTACTGGGGATGGTGAGAGGTCTGGGGTCGGTGTTGACGCTAGCACTTCACGGTCATTCAAAACCCGGTTTCTCAATCGAAAGCCTCCCCTTCCCAATATGTCACAATCCTCGCGCTGGAAACCGAGACTGGACAGTCAACAACATGAAAATTTGTCCGAACCGATTTGCGGATGAATTTTTCATACATCTACCCACAGTCATCAGAGATACGTCGTCATGCATAACTCTCACAGAGGAGGTTAGGAAGTAGCGTCGGACCACCACAGAAAACGGAACATGTCTCGGTCATGAACGGGGATGCGTGCTTGAAGGAACATCTTCCGATATCCACCAAAACTGCCGCTGTCTTTTCGCGAAGTCTTAGCAATACGAATAGCATATCTTTATCCATGTCCTGGCCCTGATACAGCTTGTCTTTAAGGATCAGTCCCTGGCGTTTTCGCGCGCAGTCAAAAACTTTTCTGAGCTTCCCTGGTTTTTTTGATTTAATACACCGTGGTCTGGCAGGTGGCGATGCGGGTATCGTGTTTCAAGTTGATCTCTGGGGACCCTTTCAACAAACTCACATTCAATATGATGCTGTATCACTTTCGCCTACTTTGAGAACGTGTCTGCATCGTGGTTGAACCCCGTCTTCATTAGCGACAGACTTGTCTGGACCGGTTTGTAGCTGTTAGGAAAAGTAATGTCCACACACCTTCGAGGAACGGGCACTTCACAACGTCCGTTTGCGTCCAGCTCGGATGACTGTAATAGATGTAAAGCCACTGAATCTCCTCTAGTGAGTGTGGAACCATTCGGTGACCTACCATTGACTTCGGTTTCATATAAGCCACGAATCTAGTCCACTAACGTAGGAACGTCTTGTAAATGCTCATTGACGGAAACTTCCGCCTGGCTTTCTGTAGTCCAAGGTCTTCACAACACCCGACCGAATACGGTCCTCACTACGCATGGCTGTCCACGTGCCCTTAATTTTGATATGAGATTCAGTGCACCTTGTGTACGTCACAAACGAGGAGAGCAGTAACCTGTCCACCCTCAATCTCACCGAATGTGACTTATAGCAAGTGTGCCAGCTTAGCGATTTCTCTCTTGACAGAAGTGATAGATCTCTTGGGTGTTATCAAGGAAGCGAGCGCCATGGACGATAATCGTCTCACCTCCATCCAAGGACCTCAGACGCGGCTTGACATTCGTACAATGTGTTGTTTCAATCCCGCTGGTCTTCGTAACGAATATAGTCGAAGCGTTGCCTGAGATACCTGAGCGATCTAGGAAGCCTTCCTTCACCAGGGTGGTGTATGACTCACTGCCTTCTAAGTTATATGTGGTAAAGCTTCCAGAGGGAACCATCAATTGCACCGGGATTGCTCTTAGGCTTGCCGGCTTGCCTGGACCGTTAGCGGCACTTTACTAACCGTACAAATCACCCAGTATCTCGGGCGCTTGGCAATAAGAAGAGGTTGGTGGAAGCAAGACAGACCCTTCAATGGCTTATCTGGTACGACCGTGGTGGTAGTATAACAGGTACAACATCCGTTGACCGTGGTCTACTACCTTCCTTCGGACCCAACTCTCAAATTGTCGAATGAATTTCCAGTTATTTACAGGGTCAAAACCAAAGGAACACAACTCAACCTTAGGACGCTCAAGACTAGCGGCTGTTGACAAAAAGTATACGAAGGACAGACTGGGATGCGATGCCACTTGGAATATATTAGTTTCAATTCTGTAGCCAGCCTTACGTTCCGGTTCCCCGAATACTGTTTCATTTGAGCATCACGGTCCACTGAATGCTCCTGCTCGAGGCCAACGTCAGCATGAACACCCTCATTTTCAGCTGGATCAGGCAACAATCTTGCCCACTCAACTTCCATCCCAGCCTGCGTCAGTTTACGCTCTAATGTGACTTCCGCTATGGCTTCACGCCCCTTAGTCTCGGCTAGGAACAACGTAGACTTAGCCTACAAACTCTTCAGACTGCGTGGGGATCGAAAACTAACGCATGAAACAGAAACTGAAGCAGCATCTACAGAACAGCGGACTTGCCAGTCACATCCGGAACTTTTCTTGAATTCCACAAGTTCGGAATTCCTCGGCGTCAGCAAATTCTAAGTTTCGTCTGATTGAGTACTGTAACTATCCATGTCTGATCGTTGAGTTACGCATGGCCCAAAAACGGATCACCAAAATGAAAACACGATTGGACCCAACAATTTCTACGGCACTATTAAAGAAATGCATCAGTAATTACAAAAAGCAAGCCTCAAGTGTTCGCGAAGATAATCTCCTGCAGCAACATTAATAGTTTCTTAACAGAACCAGCGAGGTCAATGATGAGCCTCCACGCATGTTGACCAGGACAAGAGTGGCTATTTGCGCTGCGGATATTCTATGACACATTTCAAAAGCCGCCTCAAAACTTGCAATGTTATCCATGTTCTAAAAATAAAACAATACCATCATTTACCGGTACGATAATCTATGCATTACCTCATACACATATACATTTTTTCTGTATCAATATATTAAAAAATAGCCACTGTCGCACGTGGCCGACCAGAAAAACGTCTGTCGTACCGAATTTCGAAAAGAATGTACTTAAAGGTAGTTGTTTCTAATGGACCAATCAAAACAAGCAAAAATCCGGCGGGAGCACACATTTTGGTGAGCTTAATTTCTGCAGCATGTACCACGGTAAGAAAGCGGAATATTTGACGAAATTTTCTCATCCTTGGTAACTGAAGAAACCACGGTCTACGACTAGCATTCGTGTGTATTGTGGCAAAACGACCATTCAAATTACGCGCGCGACCAATCCCTCAAACCACAAACGTTTGACTCAGTGTATTACTAAATCTTGATATTGTTAACCTGCGGAAATTTGTTTTCGCGTATTATTTTTTACTGCTGGACATTTTTCGTGTTTACCCTGGTTTTATTTGCTCTTGATCGCCCCGCCATTATGCGGCTGTTGGAGCAGGTCACATTCACGTGAACTGTGGGTCTCGAGACTTGCATATTTGGTGGGTTTATTATCGGTTTGTCGTTTCCTTCTTCTGTTCGGTTTATGCTTTTTTTGTACTTTTGCGCCTTAGTACTAGCAAACTCGCTGATACGATCGTCTTCCCTATTGGATCCGAATGGATGCGTACAAGTGTATATTCCGTTTACATTGTTTAACCGCTCACAGTAGCACACTGCTTGCTCCATTTTGTTGTTATCAATAGCTCTGAATAGTCTAGAACGTAATTAGTTGATAAAAGGTGTACTATACCACAATTCCCATTAAGTCAGGTTGTCTTCGAAACTTGTTAGTCACCAAGCGATCAGCCTCGTGCAAACAAGACGTTGTGGCAGCGAAGCGAGGCATGAAACCTCTGGGTACCACGTCCAACACTTGTTCCATTCCCGCTATTGCCGAGGAGCCCAAATCCTCTGTTAAAACAGTGACCTCGACGGCCATTATCAGTCCAATACAATGTAGGAAGAACCAGTTGTATTCAGTTCCTAATACCGATTCTTTCGCAGATCAGTTTGGAAACTGAAGCAGTGACACTATACAGTGAGTACGGAAAGCTCACCAAACTTTTGCACCCGTTAGATCAGACAATTAGGATTCTGACTGCTCAAACAACTCCCACTCTGAGACTATTACTTCTAGCCATGAAGATCTCGTAACTGCTTGGATGTTCATTAACATTATGGCTACGGAGCGGTACAAACGGTTACGCTGCACAAGTGAAGTGGTGGTGTTTAAATACCTGACATCTCTGTTTTTCCTTGGAAAACGTCTTACTCAAAGCCAGTGGGATGGAAAACATGGATCGCCATTACCTAAGACTTAACGAGAAAGTATATCAAAAATTCTGTCCACCGATTGTTGGTCCTCAAATTGAACACCATTGGTCTTCATTCAAGACTGGTAGAATGGATACAGGACTTCTTGAGAAGTCGCACCTTCCATGTAAAGGTGGCAGGCAAAAGGTCAACAGAAAGTGCGGTAGTTAGTGGGGTACCTAAAGGATCAGTGCTTGGGCCACTACTATTTTTAATGTTAATCGATGATCTCACCAAAAACCTGAAATGTCCCTGCCACATCTTCACTGATGATGTGAAGGTCGTAGGAAATCCTGACAACACGAGCATGCGGGAGGACTTGAATACTGTTCAGAGGTGGTCAAATGAATGGTACCAACCCCTGAATGTAGACAAGTGTAATCAGCTGCTTGCTGGGGAACAACCAGGGTCAGTCAGGTATCTTGGTAAGGAGAGGGAGGAGAAAGAGCTGAAGAGAGTAGAAACAACTGAGGACCTAGGAGTGATCATAGAGGGGAACTTTAAAGTTTCCAAACAGTGTATAGAAGCGATGAGAAAAGATTATAGAGCATTGTATATGTTGAAGAAGACGTTCGCGTCAAGGAGCCCGGAGGTGTTGCTGCCGCTCTATAAAGCTTATGTTAGACTGCATCTGGAATACTGTGTGCAGGCTTGGAGCCCGCATATGGTGAAAGACGTGAAGTTACTTGAGTGGGTTCAGATAAGTTTTATAAAGTTGCTCGAGAGAATGCGAGATAGCTCATATGAAGACAGACTGAGAAAACTTGATTTGTTTTTTCTTGAGCAAAGGAGGGTTAGAGGAGACTTGATAGAAACCTTCAAGATTCTTAAGGGAATAACCGGAGTTGAGGTGGAATCTCTGTTTAGCCTGCATACAAACTCACACCTCCGAGGCCACAGTCTGAAGTTGGAGAAGAAGAGGGTTGCTACATCGATTAGAGCTAACTTCTTTGTATGCCGAGTCACCAACTGTTGGAACATGCTCCCACAGAGTGTAGTATCCTCTGATAGTGTGACAGAGTTCAAAAGAAAAATAGATGAGTGCTGGCCATCTTTCTTCCCGGACCTGTTGTGAGGGTTTAGTTTGGATGAGTTTCCAAAGTACTTTCCCTGTCGTAGATTTAAGTTAGTCAATTTTTTAATCCCTATTTGCCATTATTGTTATCCCTTTTAAATCTTATTTGTTGCTTTTATTTTATGTACAAAAATAGTCTTAGCATCTGAAAGTACAGGTTATAGGAATCAAATCCTCATTGGTCTTACTCTTAACCCTTGTTTCATGTCATTTTAATGGGAGGATAAAATTGTGTATCGGTGGTAGCTATGAACTTACTGTGTTCTGATGGCACTGATAGCTTAAACTCCTCAGCTTTTATCTGGTAGCCCTTATACTACCTCATAGAAGTGAAGAATCTCCTCTCATTATTTTCGCAGCACTGGGCGCCCTCAGAAGCTCACTGGTGCAAGAAACTGGACAACTTCTGGCTGAAGCCGCTCCGTCCTGGAAACTGAACTGAACTGAACTGATCTGTTACTGCCGTTCACGTATAAAATTGTAGCAAACAAACTCATTGAAAGACAAGGCAAAATTGTGTATGCCACAAATTTCGGAGGTCGCTATTTCTCCCCGCACTTTCCGAAGACCATCCGGCCGTAACAGTTGTACATATTTCCGTCTCACCCAGTTTTACCTGCTTTGGGATATATGCATGAGGTGGTAGTGCTGTACCACATTGTGCTTGTAAAATCGAACGAACCAAGGCCAGCCGATCACGAATAACGCAACCAGTAAACACGGAATATATCGTCGATCCACGAGGCCAACATGAGAGCGAACGGATAACAAGACGAAACGGTAACACAACTGAACTACTTGTCAGCATGCAGCGAGATCGTACGTTTGAGTGCGTGGGGTATCCGCCGGTATCCATACACGTTCAAACAAACATCTAAGAATATACAGAAGTTGGAAACAAAAAGAGTACAGATGGCGATCGTAGCTACAACTTAGCGAAAAACGAATTGGATTGCAACGCGCTTACGTTGTACTTCACATTGAACGTCACACCTACACTACCACGTTTGCAGGTTAATTACGTATTGCAATTATATACTAATTCGATCTCCCTCCCAGTATTTCAGGCAGATACCGATCAAAAAAATGTTACTCTTGAAGTGATAAAACGGCGTTATTATTTATCTGTTTCTATTTAAAGACCATATGAAAGGGTGTAGAAATGATCACTATATTACATGCTCTTCTCGGGAGCCTGCGTGCTCTCCGGCTGGTTGTTAGTTCGCAGTGTTTGTGTGTGAATTGTCAGTTGTGAGAAATTCAACGGTGACTCATCTGAGGGATAAATATTTCTTCAGGAGTATTACTAATTCTTACTTTTCCAATTTCCGTTCGAGCAGTTCAGACATTGTCTCGTGGATACTTGTGATTCGAAACTTGAGTTAGGTCGCGCGATGTACAAACAGGACGGCTTTGTCGTAGGTGGTCAGCGGAGGCCGTCTGCAGTTTACACAGCTTTAGCATTCAACATCGGTTGAATGGAAATGTATTCCTCGGAACCCGTGTTTTAGTAGACCACCGTACGCCGGGGAACGGATTCCCCTGACTCACGGCCAAATTGTTATGAGTGGTTGTGACTCTGAGTAGTACGGAGAATAAAATCGTCAGTCTGTGGGTTAACCACTAGATAAAGAACTCGAACGACTTATGGCAAGAACAACGCCTGGGTTTGCGATCATATCGGCATCCGCCTCGTTCAACTGTCCTACGACATGAAAAACGTCCATAGATAACAGTTACAGAAAACACGCAGAAATTAATGATAAACTTGTATTTAAAACTTTCAAGATATATAATATTTTAATCTGAACATCAGCCGCAACTGTTCGCTGCTCTCGCATCCCCATAGACTTTCCAGTCATCTCTTTTCGAAAAGAAGCACCAAACATGAGTTTCGCCCTCATCAGAGCCCGTCACTTGTGCATATCATTGCCAATGCCGGGACTAAAATTCCGGCTTTCATGAGGCAACCGTGTTTATCACTGCGTTATTGACCTCACATTAGGCACGACTGAATTATCATATGTGAACGTTCGACCACTTTCCCTCGTGAGTAATTATCGGGCTGACCGATCACCTTGATAGGAGATAGTCACTGTATGTAACCTCCAATCGATAACCCCGCGGTTAAGTATCATTGTACGGCTGCAAAATTCATCCCATTCGAGATATTTCTTGCGCAAGCCGTTATCACTTCTCAGCCATTAGGCTTTTTGACGCCTGTGTGGAAAATTCAATTGTTATGTTTTGCGATGATCGTCTTGCACGCTCCCCTAAGAACACGGCCAGCTTAACCTAACCCAGCACGCAACTCAGCAGCCAACGCGGACTTACTGACCAAACTTGACCCCGAATCCTCTCACCATATTGCCATCGGCGCACTCCTTCAGCACCTGGCCAAGTTCAGTATCCACGGGACAACAAAGCTGGCAGCTCCGGTTTTATTGACCACCTTATAGGCATCTTCCCAACGTTGTCGCTCTTGCAATCATAAGTGGTACGGTGCACACCTGGAATTAAACGGTCCCATGGCCCATCGATAGCTTGGTCCAGCACGATACCAAACATATCAACAATTACTTCAGGCTTCAGGCACGGCCAACTCATCGGACTTACCAATATACCCCCCATCTTATACACTTCACGACATCCTCAACACTCAGGATCGACACAGAGGAGATCTTTGTGGCCCAACGATAGGAGTGCAGTTCCAGCCAGGTCATATATTAGCCATGCGGCGCCGTAAGCAATAACTAACGCTGGTGATGTAAGAGAAGCAGGACTAGCATCAAGGTCCTCGCCGCACGGTCACTCTTGTTTGCTCTTCAGCGTACAATCAACTTCAGTCTCTACCGCCAGTTCACTTCTGCAGCACCACGTGAGAACTTTTTCTCAAGTTTGCAGCAACCTATTCATCTTGTGTGTGCAAACCATGAGTATTTCCGGGCCAGTAGCAATTTTTACTGAACGATTGCGCGAATAACACTACCGGCACCAAAACTGCGTTATGTGCTCCATCTCAATCTAACTGGCGTCCATTCAAAATAACGGCACATCTGCATACCGCTCCCAGGCAATAATAATCATAATAATAATATATTTCTGAACGCATCTGTGTGAAACACGCTCTGGTAAGCGTGATCAAAGTGCACATTGTAACGCGATACGCATAAATGCATAACATACATATAATCAATAACTGTACAATACGCCAATCATGTGAATAAAGTAGCAAAACTGACATATTAGGAGAGAAAAGTTTCAGTTTATGATTAAGCATTTCGGACAGTCGCTTCAAAAATGATAGTTCTGTAGTAAGATCATCTTCGACGTCTCCAAAATCCTAAACTCTCTGAGACTTGGGAGTTGCCTTGCCAGTACAACAGCGCCAGTTCACATTACCTCATGAATGTAAGCTTACTACAAACCACTAGCATCTAAGTTAGTGTGTTGGCGTAGGTATCGCAGTTTTGCTCGTAGCTGTATAATGAATCCGCGCCATCTCTACTACTGTAGGCTACGTTGACCAGGATAACAATGTTTCAGCTATCACCGTTGAGAACGCCGCTCAACCAGTATGACGCTCGTTTGAATTCTGAAGGCCGACTGGAATTTCAGCCGACATTCATCCTTTCTGGCGGCTGCCGTGCGGTTGTGCTCCATGTTCTCTCAAATCCAGCCATCTAGCGCCCTTAATCGTTGCGTCGAAGCCCGCTTGTGAACGGTGGATGAATAAATAAATATAGTCCGTTCGCAGATCTACGGTCTTCGCACTATGACTTCCGATCCGCGTTAACATAAGGCTGGAGAAAGTTTTGGCGTACGAACTTCGGAATTAGCGTCACGATAGTTCTGAAAATCTTCTGTATTCGATAAAACAAAATATGTTGAATATTTGAATCAATTCTCGCTTTACAGGGTAAACTGTGACCTAATAGACAAGCTCATGCCAGAAACACGATTTTTGGAAAAACGAAGAGTCGAAGAATTTCGCAATTATTTCATGTAAATAGATCAGAAAAATATGTATAAAATTTAGTCCAGATGAGAAAAGATGGGAAAGCCTATACTTTTGCCGAAAGGTGGACGGTTCTCTGGAGCAAACACAGTTATTTCTTCAAAATCGACGGAATTTCGCAGATCTCGCGGATTGTCCAACCAAACCGGGATTTTGAGTGTCCGGACGTCATGGAATGTTTTCTCGTGGTTGATCTAATTGCGGAATCAGGGATGAGCAGCAAAATTACGTGATAAACGGGGGAACGTAAAATCATAATGTTGAGTTTGACAAATAATGGAATATGTGACTTTCTGACCAAGCCTTTCTTATAAAATTTGAGTTTGTGTTAGTTAATAAAATATAAAGCGCTAGCAAACAGCTGTTATCGTATAACACGGAAAGAGATCGATTAACAGCTTTTTGTGGTATGAGACAACAGTGAAATTTTGATATTGATTAGATATACACGGTCGATATATAAAGTGGCCAAAATGTCTAACGACGCGGAAACATTACCAGGTGATCGGTTAGGACAGGGGGATGCGCGGATGGTAACGCGAAATTTGTATGTAATCAGGCGAGACGAACAGGCTAAGTTATATATTTTTTTCAAACAGTTTTGGCCGGCACAACTTTTGCATAGTGATCAGTAACTGTAAACAGCTCTTTATCATTAAGTATGAAGTGAGAGCGGACCAGGATGATTTGGTTATAGCTGACTGGTATGTGTATATTAACACCATCGTGTTTTGTTGTTCAGCTGCAAGTTTTAGACAACTTTGTACAAGATCTATGTTGCTGGAGTCAATACTATGCTTCGAAAGCTAGGTAAACAACTTCAGTGGTGAAATCGATAGCTTTGATCACTTCGAAGTGTAGGTGGCGTTTTATCGTGCAATAAGGGGTTCCTCCTCAGATGTCATTAGGTCCGTATTCGAAGGTATCGTCCTCAGGCAGGCAGAGTTTGGGAATGGATATGGCGTTCACCAAGTCAGGAAAGCTTTTAAACTTCCTTTGAATTGATATATTCTTACTGGTTCTAACTGTCCGTGGGATTTTTTTCCTGAGGTAAGATAAGTTCACTATAGAAAAATTTGAACGCAGCTTTTATGGCAAATAAAAGCTTCCAAAGTGAATTCTTTGTTCCTGATGTTGTACTTTGAGCTAGGATGTAAGCGAATCGCGAAGTTGACAGTGAATGTACTGCCACAAACAAGATTATACATGGGTGCAAGGTTGAGCCTGAATCGCCGTAGCCAAAGAGGATCCAGTGGAAGCATCTGGCGGCGTTCTGTGTAGTTCAAAGAAGACGGACAACCCAACAAATATTTGTGAATTCACCTTGAAGACCTTCCAGAGCGAACTTATCAGACCTGCGCAGGTGACTATAAATGAACGTGCAGTACTCAATTTGGGATCATACGCACAGTTCATAAAGGTGTGGTCGAGTTGCAGGAAGAAAGAATGAATGCTCAATGTACCCAATCTTTCATCTGGTTTTAGATACTAGGAAAAATATATGTACTGCGAAATTGAATGACATAGTCTATCAACAGGGTCTCGGAACGTAGTAGGCGTTCACATTGGTGGATGTTCCACCCGATTGACTTATGCTATGAACAAGGTCTAAGTATACATACACATTAGTAGCTGCTCTGTCCAGTTGATTTGAGCTGTGATCAGCGTTTAATTATGTAGTATGCTTTCATATTAGGTGGTGCTTCCAGCTAGTTCACCTGCGCTATGAACAACGCCTCAGAATGCAGCATGCGTCCACAATAGTAGACACTCCACCTGATTGACTTAAGCTGTGACAGGTGTATAAGTATGAGTTCATACTTCCGAATGGCTTTTACTATGAACAATTTGGAAATCACACATGCAAGAAGTGATGAGAAATTCGTATTTGAAGCGTTTGGTGTACATGGTAATCATTATTTTTGATTCCGTTGATAGTCATATTGATTGGAATAAAGCTGTCGGGCTGTGAAATGACGAATTTCAATTTGTAAATTGCAATGATCGCATTTATAAGACCTGAAAAATTGAGCTAACGCCAGCAACGAGTTGTTTTTGGGAAAATGATGGAGAATGTTTACACTACCAAACCAGTACTTTCGGAACTTAGTCCGTGTGACCCAATTTTTTCATCAACGTGGCTTATTTTTGACTGATGTACTGCAGGTACTTTTCTCGGAATTCCGATTTAAAAATCTCCGAAAACAATTAAAACCAGGATCCGAGCTCAAATGACCGTTTTTCCTTTAGAACGACCTTCAAGCCGAATCCCATGAAACGAACAGTTGCTTAGAAGCATCCAAGTGTCTCAGTGGTGCGAGATTCGAAAAGGGCAAGTGATTACCGCGTGGATAGTTAATTTGAAGTTTCTCATATAACTGGTAATTATGACAATTTTTTACCGTACAGTCTGCTTACATCTTACCTACGTCCACGTCTATCTAAAAAATATTCATATATTTCAAATTATGATGACCAAAACCGGTCGTAAAACAAGATCGACTGGTGTGAAAACCACTTGTTCTAGCTCCGAAGTAGATACTGAACGATCTAAGGGCAAATGCTCTAGGCCCAAAACTTGTAAAGGCCCTTCCAAGGAAGCTGCCTTTAAAGGAGGTAAAGATAAACCGGTGGTTCCCACCAATACCCCTCTAACTAAGAACTGTTCTATCCCCCTAGACAATGTATTGGCGGAGTTATTTGGTAAGATATCTAAATTAGAAGCCAAACCAGCTCAACTAAAAACAAGCTATGCTGCGTTCGATTCTCTAAAGGAAAATCTTATCTCCTCATCTTACATCTTCAAAGTGCCGGAAAGTCCCAAGATGGATAACTTAGAGAGCGCAAGCATTTTCCTCAACACATTGG
>LUCH01007120.1:0-21932 GCA_013368495.1 Paragonimus heterotremus
TACAAAAAACAGCTCTGTTCCGCCCCAAAATCGTTTGCGACAGATGCGAAAAATACAAGTCATTTATATGGTGCGTGGTGACCTATGAAAATGTTCTCGAATCCCAAATTGAAAAAAAACATTTACTGTAGGTTTTGTTGGAGTTCGTCTGGTAATGTTGTCATCTTTTGTCTGGTATGATGCGGAGCGATGAACCCGTAGAGATGTGTTTGGTTTGGCTTTTAGAAAGCCTATCCTTAATCTGCCCTCGTTTTTTGTTGTGTACAGTAAACGATCGTAACGAATTTTGTACCATAATTGTACATAAAATGTTTACTTTTTCCTTTTTACAACTATCATTGTCTATCTGTTAAAACTTCCTCCTTCGTGGTGTCGACACGTTCTCATCTTCATCTGTACCCGATTGTTTTAATGAGGTCATTTTCCGTTGAATGGTGGCTGCTTGTGAACACGTGCTTAATTGCCCCATTTTTAGCTTACTTGCTGGATAATTTGTGTACCCGGTTTATCCACATTCAGGGTGAGACAGTACCGTTACAATTTTATTAAACAGTGCTGTATGAATTCCAATCCTTTCGATCGCCTTTTCTGACGTTTTCTGGACTTGGAAGAATATCCCGTTAACCCGACCGTCTGAATAAGCGTGATTGCAATCGTCGAATACGCTTTGCTGTGTGAATTACCCTAAATCGCCGGGAGCCATTTAACGGCACTCGAATATCACGATTTCAAGTCATCGCTGCATTCTGGCCTTTCGAAGTATTCAATCGCGTGCATTCATTGAGTACATAATGCGCGTTCAACGAAAGCCGAAGGAATCCCGACTGGAAACCTGTCGTATCTGAAAGTGTTGCTAATGCCAACACGGACAGCCCTTCATGCTGTGGCCTCGGGAATTCCTCCACGAATCGCAGTATGTCGAATGGATCGTCATTTGTCGAGGATGCGGCCGCTGATAGAACTTCTGTTGCCCCTCTGTGTTACCCTCAAAACCCAACCTCTGGACTAGTAAACGGTCAGCCACCCCGTGACGCTTATGCAATTTTCGATCTCGACAATTTACCTTCTCATTCTCCTATTTCTAAGGTTCAGGCTGGGTTTGGGGATGTTTGTGCTGCTTCTTATACTCACGGTATACTTGGAGCTCCAAAAGTTGTGGGGGAATCTGGCCCAGTAGAACAGCTATTAAAAGAGTGAAATGGGGTTCACAAAACTTGTCTCACCAGAGTTTTCCACTCTGTTTGTCCTTGAGACGCAGCTGAAGAAAGAACAACTATCGCTTGCCGAAGAGGAGTATAAGCTGCGTAGAAGAAAGCTCGAGCATAGCGGAGATTGTTGGATGCCCGGAAACACCCCGAACGAAAGGTTGTTTTAATAAACCCAAAGGAAAGCGACTAGGTAGAAACATCCCAGTCACCATTCCAGTCTGGTCAGGTGATTAACGTTGTCAGGACGCTGGAAGAGTCGCTGAAGTCACTTATTCTGGATGTACGTCTGCCTAAGCTTGAGGTCGAAGCATTCGATGGATCGCCACAACGTCTTCATCGGTTTCTTAGAAATTTCGAAAATAACGTAGCAAATAGGTTGAATGACTACAATCAGTGGCCTTCAGATTTGATTTATTATTGCCGCGGTAGAGCGAAGTAATCCACAGGGCATTGTGTGCTTTTACCTGGGTCGGCAGGATATAAAGGGGCTATTGACATACTCACTTGTCAGTTTGGTTGCTCAGGTCAGATCGTTCAGTCTGTAACTCATGAACTGTTTGGGGATCCTAATTTGGATATTTTTCACTTAGATAGCCTCAGGCGTTTATTCACTCAAATACGAGCATTTAGTATCACGATGTCCCAATTGGGTAGGTCGGGGGTGTTGGATGGATTTATTAATTTGATCCGGTTGGCTGAACGACTGCACAGAGGCCTACAGGAAAGATGGGCTGATATGGCTGATAACATAGTGACTTCTAGAAGGGAGCCCACCTTCGCCGATTCGGTAATCTTCTTTGAAGAAGGAATATCTGTAGCTACTAGTGAATACGGCCAACTAGTTAGGTTGTCTGACTCGAAGTCCACCACCCCTAACACTCTGGATGCGACTGACCCAAAGAGGTCCAAATGCCATACTAACGTGGCAATCACCAGCTTGAACAATCAGACTGCTCGTTGTTTTTTGTATACAAATGATCACGACCTTACGGACTGTATGCACTTCAATGCTCAGTAGCTAGAACAACGTCGGAATACAGTCAGGCTCAGCAGAAGATATCTTGTTTTTTGAAGACCAACCACATGACCAAGTCATGTAGCGTCCATGTTAAATGCCTGAGAACTGGTTGTGAAGGGTGTCATCATACTCTGATACATGATGACGTGTCAACGCATATGCCCAAACAAATGAAGAGGCTGTACAATGTGGTGCAACTTCTACTAGTCCAAAAGGTTTTCTTATGGGCTTTGTACCTGTTCGGTTGGTGAGCCGAACGTGCTCCATTGAAACGTATGCATGTGTGGACGATGGTTCGGATACCACCTTAGTAGACGAGAGGTTAGCTCGCAAGCTCGATTTGTCCAGCGATCCCTTTCGGGTTTGGATTCACACTCTGCATGGTACTCGTATGGTGCCCTGCCATCGGGTGGCATTTGAAATTTAATCTCTGGATAAGACCAACGCCATTTCTGTGGAGTCAGCTTATACCGTTGATAAGTTGCCGGTTGCGCAGGCCGACAGGCCATCCCCGGTGGAGTTGCAACAGTCGGCTCACCTGGCAGGAATTGACTTCGCTGGTATCTTAAACAAAGGTGTGGGGGTTCTTATTGGGTGCGACGTTCCCGAGACTCATTAGGTATTGGAACGAAGAATAGGAACTAGAAAGAAACCGTACGTTGTTAGAACACTCCTTGGTTGGAGCCCCAGGGGTGCAATTTGAGCTGCACCTGGAATGCCTAAATGTGTAAACCACGTGGGTGCTCGGTTGGTATCTTTGTAAGATAGGGTTCAAAGGATGTTTGAACTGGAATTTGGTGAGCAGGGAATTTTAGAAAAAAGGGCCCTTTCAATCGAGGATAACGAGGACCTGATCAAGGCGGAAGCCTCTCTGTCCTTTTCGGATGGTCACTACGGAATAGGTCCGTCACTGCGGACGGGAATGAACCAGCTACCCGACAATCGTGCAATGTGTGAGCGACGTCTGCATTCACTTAAGCGAAGACTATTTAGGGATACCACATTAAAATGGAAGTACGCAGTCGTTACATCAGCAAGACCTATATATATGTAAGAAAGGTTTCTCCCCAAAACGTTAATCTTGCCAGACGGTGGTGTCTACCACCTCATCCAGTGTTCAACCCGAATAAGCCGGACAAGGTGCAAATAGTTTGTGATTGCGCTGCCGCGTATAAACGAGTGTTTCGAAACATCATTCTATTGCAAGTGCCTGATTTTACCAGTAATCTTGTTGGAGTGCTCCTCCGTTTTCGTAATCATGCGATAGCTACCGTGGCAGATATTGAGGATATTTTTTTGCGGGTTCGGGTTCCGGAAAGTGACGGGTGGGCTTTAAGCTCCCTGTGGTGGAGCCCACTTTATTTGGATGATTCGCCTGAGATATATGAGTTGAACGTTCACCCTTTTGGTGTTACTCCTTCAACATTCTGTGCAAACTTCGCGTTTCAACAAGCAGCTGCTGACCGTGGGCAGGATTTTATGACCTCAACAGCGTTAGCTATAAAAGGAGAAATTCTATGTGGATGACTGTTTGTTTTCAGTGGAGACGGTTAAGGAAGCTATATCTGTTGTAGACGAACTTCACGCCCTGTTACAGAAGGGTGGGTTTCGTCTTACAAAGTGGACACCTGACGGCGTCAAGGTTGCGGAGCATATACCCTTGAAGGATAGACTGCACAAAACGGTCAGCGTAGACCTAGAAGATTTTGATTGCCAAAGGGTCTTGGGTGTCACATGGGAAATGATAGGTTAACGCTTTCAGTCCCAGCTGCACTTTACAGATGCGTCTTATACCAGGAGGGGTATATTGAAATGCTTTGCTCCTTTGTACGACCCTCCGGGAGTAGTTGCTCCAATGCATATACTAGCTCGTAAGCTGCTGTAAGACCTTTGTGATCGGAATCTTGATTGAGATAGTTTGATAGACGATACCGATCGTCTAACTCGGGAGAATTGGGCGACGAATATCAAATCTGTTGAATCAACTAGAATGCCTCGTTGTGTCTCCCAACATATCTACTGCCCTAGGAATAGAACTGCACGTGTTTCCTGATGCATCTTAGGTGAGATATGGTGCAGCTGGTTATATTAGGCTGACAGCGTCGAACGGTTGGGTCAGGTGTTGTTTCGTTCTAGACGAATCAGGAGTGACCCCGCGTAAAATAGTTACCCTCCCAAGGTTTGAACTCACGGCGACCGTCCCCGCAGCAAGACTAATGAGGCTCCTTGTGGACGAGCTGAGAAAGAATATCGACCGCGTAGTTCTGTGGACGGACCCAGTGATAGAACAGCAATATTTTCGAAATACATCATCGCGCTTTGCAATATTCTTTGCAAACCAAGTGAGGTTAATACGTGAGTATACCACTGTATCACAGTGGAGACATGTGCCCTCTGAGATAAACCCGGCCAATGTAGCATCGATAGGAGCTTCGCATTTATCTTCACATGAGATGAACCATTGACTTCTTTGGCCAGAGTTTTTAGCGCTTTCGGAAGGCAGCTGGCCAAAATTATCAATTTCACCACAATGACGCACGAGGACCGTGAAATTAAGTGCGTTTTGATTGCCGAGGCGGTGCCTGCAGTTAATCTCATATTAGAAAGTTTGTTAACACGATATTCCACTTGGTTAAAACTTGTGAAGGCAGTGGCACGGCTCTCTCGCTTTGCTAAGTCCGTTTGTCTACTAAAGTCCGGAAGCCAAGCAGATCCGGTGGAATCAGGATCATTACGTGTGTTAGAACTGGAGCGAGCAACCAATAAGTTGATAATGCTTGTTCAGAAAAAATGCTTTGCAGATGACCTGAAATATCTCAGGGCTAACTCCACCGACAGGAGACGTATAAATCATCTGTCTCGATTGCGACCAGTACTGATAAACAGTTTATTGTGTGCTGGGAGAAGAGCAAGTGGTGACGTTGACAAAACCGATTCAAAACTTGTTATTTTACTGTCACACGGTACAATTGCAGAACTTATAGTTAAACATTCCCACTAAGTCATAAATGCTCGCCGTGGAACGTGAGTTCCCGAACTGCCGTGTTCGGGAAAATTATTTTCCTGGAATAAATCGTTTTAATGCCTTGGTAGCTGATTCAGAAATTGAAATCGTCGTACTCTGCGTCATGGTCTCACTGTATTTGTTTTAACCGACCATTAATTGAGAACAAATTTCTCGTAATTAATTTTCGAAAACTGGTATTGTAACGTATCGTGCTGCCGTGTTGTTGGCGCCACTATCATTTCCGATTGTGTAAGTCGTGTGCAGGTCTTACTGGGTCTGTGGGTTACGACTGTTTTTTGTCTCCTTTCACAGGACTATCGTTGGAACCCTTACTTCAGAAGGACGCTGTCCCCCGGTTTCTCCACGTTGCTCAAAGTTGGTTTACGAGTGTAACTGGTACCCGAAGCCAGAACGCCTGACTTGCCTGTTACAGTATGACTGCTGTTGTTGTGGTCGATTGCGTATGTGAATGTTATCGCAAGAATGCTGGGGCTATTTTTAATGTACTTCTTCATTTTTGCCATTCGTTTTTTATTTCACTTCCAGTTGTTTATTTTTTATTTGTAGGAAGTGGATTATATTGCTATCTTGAAGTCGATGTTTATGAGGATCGCGAATTTCGCACCTTCTCACAATTTCCGGAGTGTCTTCAGAGGTACGTGGACGAGGTGGGCGTTATTTATTTTCGTGGGACGAGCCGTAGATCAAAAACTGCCTGCAGACAAGATGAGGTAAGATGACGTGGTTTCCTGGAAACTGCGCAGGTTTATTATCGTTGTACGAAGTACAAAAGTCGTAGGAGTGTATGCAGGGGTGTGTTAGGTGTCTAGTGGGTTAACTGTTGTTAGTTTTAACGAACCAGTTCTCGCGACACATGTTACAGATCACGAATTCATGTGGTCCGACGAGATGTGTGTCTGGTTGTGAGCTTTTTCGAGTTGGAGCAAAACCACTCTCTCCATTGTCTGCTATGTTAGTCCCATCCAAAGAATCGTGGACTCACCGTCTGTGAATTGAACGAGTGCAGGAGTCTGTTTCAGTACAATACACCAACTGCTAACATTAAGCAGTATGCAGCGGATGTTTACGGGAAGTATATCACAGCTGCTGACGTTGGAAACAACCGCCGGGAATTAAAACCTGCAATGTCAAATGAGTTGGTTACACAAGATTGATCGATGAGGGAAGTCAACGTGATGTTTTTGTCGAAAGAAATGGCGACACATTTTTCCCAACAAAGGTGCAAATGTGGACAATTTCTAGGTATAGCTGATTTTTCTCATTGCAACGCAACTGTTATACTCGATAAGATATTTATATTTGTCCAGTAATATGCGTTTCAATATGTAATGAAAAATTTGAAAAATCCCTATTCGCGCCTAAATGACCGCTTTCAACTCGCTTTGGCCTTGAAGCACCCTAACGGCGACCTACAAAATTGCCGTTATAAATATCGTATTCTTTCCAGCTGGCAGTGTTCTTTGATGTCATTCTTTCTGCACATCACCTTCCCTAAGAACACAATTCCTTTTCCCTCGCGTATTCCCGCTTTTTTTATCAAGCGGCCAATCAGGTGTAATCGTCGGGGAAACGGCGTGGTGTCCACAGCGAAAGCGTTTTCCCCCCTGCTTTTTTAAGCCAATCAAACGCGGAGGTTTTACGGATCAATAGCAACTCAGTAAAACGCACGCTTAAATCAGCTGTTCTTGGTAGTATCCCCCCGGTTATTAACCCGCCGCATAGCCTGTGGGGGACTGGATAGTTTTCATGTGTACTTGGACGATATCTCAGCCGCTAGCTCTTCTCAGATTGTGCTTACTGCTCTGCCGGTGATCGTATAATAGGATTACAATCAACTTAACCGAGTGCCTATTAGGAATATCTTGCTCAATATTCTTACAACAAGCTATATCTACGAGCGGGGTCAAGCAACCACCTTGTGAACTGCAGGCAATGACCAGAATTTTTCGAACATACATAGATTAACCATGTTTGTCGGTTTAATAGCTTAGTAAGCTTCTATCCCAGTTGCATCCTCGCTTGCTTCTATATGACGTGATCACTTCTCGACCTATTTAAAGACAAACTAAACTCCTTTTGTTTACAGTTGCCGCACAAATTGTCTTCGTTGAAATAAGATTAGCTTTCTCCAATATACGAATGCTTTCATACCATTAACCGCCCGCCTCTTTGGCATTGACTGTAGATATTTTGTACATTGGAATCAACACTGCGACAATAACTCAGTGACCAGTTTCGCTCGCTAGCCTTTACTTTAGAGCGACCACGACCGACCGAGAAGAAAGTACTAGCTATCTGTCCCGGTATCCGCCATTTACGGGGTGTTTCGACGAGTGAAATTTATCTAAGTTTTACGGAAAATTTACCGTTACCGTATAATAATAATATAGTTCTCAACGCATCTGTGAAAAACACGCTCAGATGAGCGTGATCAGCACACACACAGTGACGTGAAACACAGCATACACATAATTGTTAACTGCACGATACACCAATCACGAAAATAAAGTAACTGAACAGACACAATAGGAGAGGGAGGTTTCAGTTTGTAGAGGAGCATTTGGCTCACTCGATTCTAAAACAATAGTTTTCAAAATTTTAAACGTTCGATGAAAAATGCTGAATAGTTACATCAATTCCCACCTTACAAGGTTAACAATGACCTTATGGTGAAGGTCATGCCAGAAAAAGAATTTTCAGGATGGTGAAAATGAACAGTCGAAGAATTTCGCCATTATTTGATGCAGACGGTTCCAGGAAAATATGTAGAATCTGTAGTGAAAGTGAAGGGAGATGGGAGGGCCTCAATTTTTGTGGAGAAATGGACGATCTTCTGGACTGGACCTCGTTATTTTCTCAAAATCGACGGAATTTTACAGACCTCGCGAATTGTCCACCCACTATTGGATTTCGATTTTCCGGACGTTATGGAATGTTGTCTTATATTAGAATTTATTGTGGAATCAAGAATGAAGAACAACATTGCGTGATAAACGGGAAAACAAGAAATGATCATGTGAAGTTTGACGAATAATGGAATCTCATAATTTCTGACCGAACCGTTCATTTAAAGTTTATAATTTTGCGCTAGTTAATAAAATATACATCTCTAGCAAACGATCATTATCGTATAACTTGCAACGAGATCGATTCACAGCGCGGGAATCTGTCGCCTATCAACGCAAGAAACTGGACTACCAGGCTGCTAACCACCAGGTCCTGTGAACTGGACCGAACCAACTACAGCCGAATACCGATGTCGATTTAGTATAAACGGCCGATATGTGGAATGGAAAAGATGTTCAGCAGCGCGGGAAGATTGCCTGATGGTCCATTAGGAAAGAAGGAGGCACAGATTTATATGTAATATCAGGCGAACAGATTAAGTTATATATGTATACTCCAACAGTTTTAACATGCACAGTTATTGCACAGTGGTTGATAACTGTACACACCTGGTAATCACTCAGTTTGGAGTAAGAGTGTACCAGGATGGTTTGGTTAGTACTAAGGGGGGCGTGTATGATGTTACCATGTATTGGCTATAGTTTTGTTGTTCAGCTGCAATTTTTGGACAGAACTGTGTACAAGTTCTACCCTGCTGGAGGAATAATAAGTTTCTAAATTGGGAAACTCCCCGAATGGTGAAGCTGATAGCTCCGATCAATTTGAAGTGCACGTGGCGTTGTATCATATGATATAGGTTTACCCGCAGATGTCATTAGAATAGGTCAGATAATTAGATGTTATTAGGTCCTATTTTGAAGATATAGTTTTCAGGCAGGCAAGGTTTAAAAATAGACCTGACGTTCCTTAGTGTTAGGAAAGTTTCCAAGCTTCGTTCGAAATGACATACTCTTACTGGCTGTAATTGCATGTGGGAATTTGTTCCAAATGTAAATATATTTCACTGGGAAAAAATTTGAACGCGAATTTTACGGGATTTAAGAGCTGTCACAGTGAGCTCCTTGTTCCTGGTGTTGTATTTTGAGCTATGCTGAAGGCTGATCGCGAAGTTGATAGCGAATTTATTGCCATAAACTAGATTATTCACTTGTGCATGGTCCAGCTGGAGGCGCCGTAGCCAAAGAGGATCCACTGCAAGCTTCTGACAACGTTCAGTTTTGGATACTAAGAAATATATATGTTCAGCGAAATTAAATGAGTTTGAGTAACGTATACCCAGGTCGCGGACTGAGTTGGCAGTTGAAATACCATGGCCATCCAGCCTTATAAAGTCATCAGGTAAATGCCAACCGTGTGCGACAATGGTGGATTTATCGGCTGAGAATTTCATCAGACAGGTTTGATACCAAGAACCTAATGACATGAAGTCCTTCCGTATATTTCCTAGAGAAGAATTGATATCGCCCGGAGGAAGTGTAGACAATTTTGATGTCATCAGCGAATAGGGATAGTTTGCCGTGCTTGATAACTTCATACATATCGTTTATATACATAAGGAAGAGTAACCGTCCTAGGACGCTTCATTTAATCACTCCACTAGAGACTTGTCTGGGCGTTGAGCTGTCATCTCCTATTTTCACTGTTGGCGTGCGATCTGCAAGGTTTGAGGCAAGCCAGCCGAGCAATGGGTCATGTACACCGAAAGATGCCATTGTGTTCAGAAAATGCTCATGAGGCACACGATTAAAAGCTTATTGCATATCCAGGAGTATAATAATAACAATTGCATTCCCTGAGTCAGCAGATTTTGCAACATGACTAAAGACTTCCAGGTGGCACGTCATGCGCAAACGTTTGCTGAGGAACCCATGCTGGGAGTGGTTTTTAAGATTTTGTGATAATAAGAGTTCAACCATGCGACATTTTATCATCCTTTTCAACACTAAAACAAACTGACGTATGGTTAATGGGACGATAATTGTTGATGTCTTGTCGCGAGCCATCTTTATAACTGGGCCGCCTTATGGAAATTTTCCGTTGGACAGAAAAGGAGCATAATGTTAGAGAAAGTGTATAAATATTAAGCAAAAGGAGAGGGATGTTGTTGAGGGATGTTTTTAACAGTAACAAGGTGTATATCCTCTGGACCAGGAAGATAAGAAGGTCTGATAGTAGCTAGCTTAGATCGTATTTTTGCTGCATAAACAGGGACGTGGCTTGGGAGCGTATTTGTTTTTACGGGGGGAGGTGGAGGCGATATATTTTCTTCAATGTTGAAGGAAGCAGCAAAATATGAATTGAAGACCTCGCAGGTTGTTACAGGATCATCTACGGCAGTTTTGTTCTGTAATGTAACTATTGAGACAATAAGGCCTGTTATACAGTTTCCACCTGTCAATACCTGCATCAACTCAAAGCTCTTCTCTTCATTGTTAAGCGCACGTTTTTCTTCATTTGAGTGGAGTATTTTGGCTTCATTTTCTAGTGTCAATCATTTTATGCATTTGAATAATAAGGGAGAAACCATGTGTTCTACGGTGCAATGACTTCAGGCTTTTGAGCCTACATTGCTCTTTCGGAGTGAGAATCCTGCCCTTACCACACACATTTTGGCGTTTTGATCACTCCGGGGCTAAGATATCCAAATAAAACCTAAAGTGCTTATTAAGTACTTCGGTTGCATTACTAGGGTCAGAGGTCAGAAAGAATGAGATCCACTCCAAGAACCTCAACAGAGTGGTAAACACGTTCCAGTGGATGAATTTTATTTGGCGATAACATATTATGTTCGACATTTTTACAGCTTTTAGATCATACATGAAGTTGACCATGTTGTGATCACGTCCTGGAAACCGTTCTAGGACGGATATTTTAGAAGAAGAGATACCTGTTGTAAAAATAAGATCTAAAGTGTTGCCTAGTCTGGTAGGTGCTAAAACGTGTCGGCGACAACCATTTACCTGGATATATATACAAGAAACTCTGCTTGATTTGTAGGGGCTGTGAAGGAGATCCAGGAAATATTGGGCATATTGGAATCTCCACTAATTATTTTGTACTGCGTGGGCAATGTTGAAATATAATTCAGTCCATTAATAAGGTTGGTCGCGTCGTTGTGGGTGGCCTTAGGTGGTCTGCGGACGTATCCTGAGAATAGTTCACAGGATTCAGTCGACACCGACAGCCATAATGAGTCGTCAATTCTATCAAGACACGGTTCATCGAGTAGGGTTGCAGACTACTGCTCGCTTAAGTAAATTAAACAACTACCGCCACGTCCTGTACCACGACTTTTACGGAACATATGATAACCTAAAACACTTAGTTGCGTATCTGAAGTCTCAGTGGTACACCAAGCTTCAGTGACCAGAATAATGCAGGGATTATATAGAAAGATTAATGATCTAAAAATATGCATCTTATTGATTAGTGAGCTTGCAGTCAAAAGCAATAAACTTAGTACAGTTTCCTTATTCGACATCATTTTTAGACCTCTAAAAATATCCAAAACAGAAGGGTCTTTATGCGCCAAAGACTTTAGTGATGTCGTTTGGTCTGGTGCGGTTATAGTGAGCACATCGATGACTAACGGAGTGTCGCCTGCGTCCGGGTCCACGACAGAAAGTTTTGGAAAAGTGTCAGTAAGGTGAATTGGGGCAATGGGGATATGGGAGGTGGACCGGACAGGGGAGACCTGAGCGGTGTGTGACGCACTAAAAGGGATAAAATTGAAATGGATTGGTCATACCCACATGTAAGTTGTCAGCGAAGTGATTACAGGCAGCATTTAGGTGGGCAGTCATAGTATGGGAGCTGTTCGTGTTGAAGGAGGCATCAAGCATGGGATAAGCAACTCTGGTGGAAATAATGTGGCTCTGGTTAAGGCTTGCTTTAAAAACTGTGACACGTAAGAGTTTGCTGTTGTTGGGACGAGGCCGATGATTAAGGGTTGGTAATAAATACAACCTTTTTTCCATGGGTGTGAGTACGGGTTTACATGCCTATTTTCCCCTTTTACTGAGGGGGAGGTAGGCTGGAGCGACTCGTAGGATAGTGAATTGAGGAGGGTTTAGTGAAACCAGTTCTTCACTTGTGGCCGGTTGCTGGGTTCCTTTGGGATGTGTTTAAACTTGAGACGCCGACGCTTGTCTGACTGGTAGATGGTTTGAGCCATACTTTTTTCGATCCGGCTACCGTGTAGACAGGTTGCAATATAGACGTCACTAGGGGCACATTAATTTACATTTTGTCGTTTAGAAATTGACTCCTTGACGGGGGTCGCCATTTCGTAAAGCAGGTTGCTGGACCTGTCAAAATCTACTGTTAAATTAATCAAGTCAGCGAGTATGTTGTTCTCTGTTATGTGGTTGGTGCCTCCAGGAGGAACATTGGCACCCTCAGTTGTGATACAGCAAGACGAAGCTACACACTCAGCTGAATCACATTCATCGTCCTTGGACATCATCGCACCTTGTTTGAATGCGTCTTGGGCCACACACTTGGAGGTGACACTGTTGCGCAATGGGCGATTTTGACATTCCCTTTCAAGCGGCATCCTATCCTGCATAATTCTTAGCAGTTTAAGGGGGGTTCTGGACTTCATAAGGTCTTGACATTGGATGAACCATCTCGCAATTGTTTCGATCTGGAATTTTAAAAAAGCGGACAGCTGATCTCTTGATTCTCCGTACGGAGACGAATGCAGGCATGTGATGCCGTGTCTGCATTAGTAATCCTCGTGAGTAACCTTTTAATGCCATCCAGGCGAAGCTTATCCGGCACATTGAATGCAACGGTATTATATATGAAACGCATCGGTCTCGTGATTTCTGTCATCAACGTACTGAGAAACATGATTGCGCTCTCTATGTTATCAATTTTGGGGCTTCCCCGTACTCTGATGATGTAAGATGGGAGATGAGATTCTCCTTCGGAGATTCCAATACAGCATAGTTTGTTTTCACTTGGGCTAGTTCAGCTTCCAGCTTAGATACCTTACCGAACAACTCAACGAATACACCGTCTGGGGGATAGAACAGTTCTTAGTTAAAGGAATACTAGAGGGAACCACCAATTTATCCCCACCCCCCTTTAAAGGCAACCTGTTTGGAAGGGCCGTTGTAATTTTTGGGTCTAGACCATTTACTCTTAGGTCGTACAATATCAACTTTAGAGCTAGAACAAGTAGTCTTGACACCAGTCGATCTTGTTAGACTACCGTTGCGGTCATCATAATTCGTTATATAAGATTATTTTTTAGACGAACGGGGACGTAGAGAAAATGTAAGCAGACTCTACGGCATTAAAGTTGTCAAAAATAACATTTATATGAGAAACCACGAATTATATATTCACGCAGTAACCACTTGCCCTTTTCTAGTCGCGCGCCTGAAGGATGTCCTACTTTCCACAGAAAGCAGATGCTGACTCAAGAATACCCGGTATCTCGACTACGTTACTCAGTTCCTGACCGATATCCGCCACATTTCGGGTAACCGAAACACAGTCGCCGTTGAAATCTCGCGCATTATTGCCAATACGGACACGACAGACAGCCCAGTCAAACTTGTAACAATGGCGGCTGCATGGATGAGCGACACAAAAGAAGAACAACTGCGCTGGCAGATTTTTGCCAACATTGAGCTCGTCCATACGCATTCACCCAAAAGAGGGAGAACTTAGACACTACATTGTGTCTCACGCTCAGTTATACTGTTATCCTCCCGACGCAGAATCTTCACTTGCACAGGTCTCATTCAGGTATACGTGCCACCACCAATGTAGTAACCGAAAATATTTTCATCTCAACGATCACTGGCAATATCCGTATCTAGTCAAATGTCTAACTGTTTAGAAAACACTGCAACATTGAGCTCCACGCCTATATTTCACTGAGCACTTTTGCCGCACCAGAAAACCTATTCCGTCAATACACATTGACTCAGTCGGACATTTGTAACCTACTCACGCAAATATCTCCGTAAGTTCAGATGAACATCTCAGCCGTATTATTTATTCCTGTGCGTCGTTGACATTTCGAAATGTTACTTCGCGACAATTTAATTTTGTTTGCTACCACTCTGTTCCTAGTACTGATGATGAGGAAGACTGATCGCCCCATACTACTCACATCACCACTATTCAGTAATAGAGCGACAGCACGGATTTTGCCGCCAAAGTAGCCGCAGGAAAAACAAGGGAAAGAACATCACGCCAACATGACAGTGCAGTATGCCATGGGATAGATATGGCTACTCAAGAGAGCTGAGTATTAGCCTCTGCGGCAGCGGGGACCTGCTGGGACGACTGCCATGTGTAGATGAGTGTTTTTGTTTCGTGTCTTGTTTGAACACCCAACCCGTGTTAGTTTTCTAAATCAATAACGTTTGTGCCATCCATGTTCCTGACTCACAACGATCGGTGACGTAATCAGGATAGAAAGATAAACGTCCCATGGTCGCAGCCGTTCGAGGATGGGGGTGTCCGGAGCTTCCTGGAGAAGCTCGAGGACGTGGTGGAGACGGTCACAGTCTAGACCGACCGGGCAAAGCTGGCCGCCCTGCGGGTGCTACTAAAGGGCATGGAGAAGGTGGTGCTGGATACGGCGCGAAGGATCCTCGCGAAACTGGAGTGGGCTTCCGCAAAGGGGACGCTGATCGCCGGGTTCGGCAACCCAGCCAACCGCCATAAGGCAATGCGGCGGTTCAAGCAGACCCGGCTTGGACCAGGAGGCGACGCTCTGGTTTATGTCGTAACGCTGCGGACGGCGTTGTCAAGAACCCAGGACTCAGAGCAGCTCATGCTGACAGATCAGTTCTTGGACAAAATGCCACCAACAGTCCGGGATCAGCTCAGAGTGGCTCTCATCGCGCATCCAATGACGTCGGAACAGCTGAATGATGCGGCTGGACAATTATTGGCAGAAATCTCCTCGACAGTCAGTGAATTGAAGACAAGTGAACCAAGCGAATGACCTGCGAACCGCAGTGGGAAAGTTGACTCAAGAAGTGGCGGCCTTGAAGATGAAGAGGAAGGAGAACCGTGGCGACATCTGCTATCGAGGCGGAAGAAGTGAGCACTGGCAAAGATTTTGCCGGTGCGGCGATAAAAAGTCTTATGTAAGTGAACGTTTCGTTAATTGTTTTTGTCTGGGAATGGCGACCCGATGATAGAGGCGATTGATAGGGCGGAAGTTCATGCTAGAATAGAAATCGGTGGTAGTTCGGAGTACTCTTTGAATGACGCTCGGGCTGCGATTTCACTAAGTGGGCCGAAGCCGAAATAAGCTGTTCGGCCGTGTGCGGTGGTCGTTCGAACAGTCGGTGTGTTCACACTCACAGTTACGGGCATGGCGGAGTATGATGTCGGAATTAATGGTCACGTAGTTGAGCTGCCGTTTGTCATTTCCCCCGACGCGCATCAGACTACATTGGGAGTGGAGTTCCTTGACCACGATGAGGCTGTGATTGATTTCAAACATGGTGAACTCGCGATGACATATGGAGTGGTTTCGTCATGGAGAAAATGCAAACATCAGCTTGGAGAAGTTGAAGCGAACGCACCCGGAGCAATACCAGCCTGTGACAGTCGGTTGCTCAGTGAAGTCATACGCAAATCCCCAAAGTTTTTACCACGGATCAAGAACCATATGGCTGTTGTGACTGGATGGATCATGAAGTCTCTACTTAACCAGGGCGGCTTCGAATACCTGGCCATAGAAGAACTTCAGTTCACCTGCAGCCGGAATTCGAGTGGCAAGTGAAAGAGAAAAACATTAAGGAGGCTGAGAGCCCGTCCAATTCTCCTGTTCTGTTGGTGACGGAACCCAATGGAAAATTTCGATTTTGTGTCGACATCAGAAGACTCAACGAGATTACAGTCAATAAGGTAGTAGCAGTTCCAGCTGTGGCAGAAATTTTCGATAAGCTACAGAACGTCAAGATATTTTCAGTGCCAGACCTGCGGCCCAGATATTGGCTGGTTCCAGTGGAGCAATCGGACCGAGATAAGACATCACCGACATTGGAAGAGAAGCAATGCCGCTCAAAACGTATGCCTTTCGGACTGGCAGGCGCCCTTTTCACTTTCGGACGAATGATGTTGAAGGTGCTGGGAGGACTGAAAAATACTGTTGTCTATGGAGACGATATCGTCGTGTAGTACCTTGATATACAGCCTGCGAGCGAGTAAACAGAAAACAGAATAACAGCGAGTTAAACGGTAAATAACGGGACGACTTTCAACGGTAAAGAACAACTGATTACGAAGTGCGCGCAACAAAATTGCATCTTCCCAACGAACCCAACCAGCTAGGGCTAACGAACAAACACAGAGAGGAAACAGTCCTTCGGGCGGAGCCAATTTATGCCACTAAATCGGAAAACCACACGGTCACAAACCAGATTACATTTAGAGGGTTTGGGACCAACCAAAAAACAAGGAAAGAAGTGGACTAGATAAAGATGCAGAAAGTACAATTATGTCCCAATTAAGGGACGAGCGTGTGGGCGGGATGCCAGAAGTTGGCACAAGGCTGAGACACACTTGAAGGGTAAAGTGGCACATGACTCTGTCGACTATGGAGGTCACTTCGAACAGAATGGTATAGACCTTTCCGTAGGCGAATGAAAATGATGTTTTCGGGGAATTGGGTTCCTCTTCGACACCTCCCCTGCGAAGATCGGTAGTGGCTGGTCTTTTTGGGTCAACCTGAATGAGAGTCTGTGGTCGGCATTGTTGACGGCTCCGGCGTCTGACAGGATGACTTGTCTTGGCGGCTGACAGAGGTAGGGGTGACGCTACGGGAATCTCGAACTTGTCCAGAAGTAGGTAAAATGGTATAGTCCCCTGGTCGTCACGGATTTCTTGTTTGTCACCATGGCGTGGCTGGAGTTAATTGTGATGGCGGACCCAAGTGTCTCCCGCGACGGAAATTTCATAGAACACCTTACCCCGGAGTCTCATTATCACACCTTCTGCTCACTGATTGTGATCGGATCAATAGTTGCGGGTGTAGTTAGGCGATTGAACTGCTTACGGAGCGTGTTTGTCTGAGAACAGTTGCTTCCGTTCCAGTTGCTTCGTCGAGCTAATGAAGGTCAGCGTTGTTCGCAGTTTACGATTCACAAGGGCTTTGGCAGGAGATGGGCTACTGTTCAGCAACCTGTTAGGAATCCTGTGGGAAACAAGTGGGAGTTGCCGTAAGCTACCTTCAGTCGCCCCCTCCTTACGCGATTTGAGAAGAGCACGTTTGAGTACGTTGACGAAGAGTGTTGGAAGTAGCAGTTGCTGAAGTCAGCTGTATGATCCGAGGACTGAGGATGTCTAATTTCTCAAGGCATTTGAGCCCTGGACTCGCGAGTGCCCAAATTGTTTATGGTACCGCTATTTTCGGGCGGAAAAAAGGTTCAGATTCGGGAGATGGATTCAGGAATGCTTGGTTCTGAGAGCAGAGTCCCAGGTCCTCCTGAAACATTGGTGCAAACCGCTTGACGACCTCAGTCGTCGCACTGTGTGGCGCGGCACGAAACTGCACTTGGATGTATACTGCTCGAATAGGAAAATCGAGCAGGTCAAGTTGTTCTATCCAATTGAGCCCTAGTAAATTGAGATCCGAACCAGAAGCGAAGCAGGAACAATTAATGGTTGTGCCTTGGAATGAGACGCCATACTGTTGTTGACCAGTTGATTGCAGAAGGCCGCTACAGGCGCTGGTGGCGGATCGAGACGTCCGTCGGATAGAAGGTCGAACAAGTGTTCTTCGGGGATTCTCCGAAATGGCTGTGATATCCGACAGTGTCCGACTGCGATCGAACTGGGAAGCCATTTATCATGACCGGAAAGAAATTCCTTTGATTGCGAACGTTGACTTGGAATGTGGTCAGCAGGCCCAGGTGTCTGCCAACCGGTTTGGATTCGGGCTTCGATTTGAGCTTGCGGTCTTACCGCGACTTAGAGGTAGAGGAACCACCGTCAATATACCGGGATTGACAGAGTACGTCTTTGTGCATCAATCGACCACACCGAGGGCGACGCTGTCGTCGTAGAGGACAGTCATGATGAAAGTGTCAGACACCGCAATGCCTGCATGGAAATGGATGTGACTTCTTGGCGTATGAGCTAAGAGGATGCGGGCCAAGCCCTGCAGGAACTGAGCCAGGGCCGAAATGCCACGGGATACTCTGTGTTCGCGTACCATGTCCGAACGGTGTGTGAATAAGCCAGGATGTACTGCAAGTACTACGCCAGTGCTGCGTTGGACCATTGCAGCGTCGTCCTTGAGGTTAATTAGGCGATGGCACTGAATGGTGAGCATCTGGAACATCATCGTGGGATCCCGCTCGACCGTGTTCAACGAGCGAGCACGGATGTCCGCGTCTTTTGGAAAGTGTAGACCGCAGACGAACACCGAGCATTTGAATTGATTCTCGGTAAGTATGGCATCCGTGCCTGCCGTTATCCGCACGTCACCCGTCTACCCGTGCACGCATGTGTCCCACTCTTTCCCATCCTGTTCCCAAACGATTCGAACGTGTTACTCACATAATCGACTGGTTGACTGTTTGTCTTATCTATGCCTCGTCGGCAATATGATTCATGCTCTCGTGTTCGATGAAGCTGCGCGATATTGCCTTCACGTGTTCTTTTTCTGCTTTGTGCTGACCACGTGTCAGAGGTCGCAGTTTAACGTGTGTTCTAGATTGTAACAGTAAGAGAACCGAGCTTGAAACGCTGGTACTCGCGATTAACCGCATCGGCAGTGGTGACGTAGATGTCGTCGTCTTCTTCGTCTGATTCGACCAGTTTCAGATACTGGTACCTTGTACTGAACAAGGAAGACTGATCACCGAAGATGGACCGTAAAGTTTCCACCGTTTCCTCGAACGAGTTTATGTGTGGGTTCTTTGGAGGAATAAAGTTGATATACTTTTTGTGCTCAACAGTATCGAGTTTGGATAGAGGGGGCGGACCTTCCTTGGTTCGTCCTTTGTACCGAAATAAGGAACAGGTTCTCATACCGTCCGAACTGGGCATCAAATATCAAGCCAGCCTGGGCGTCGTAATGAAACTTTGTGATGCCGCTTGAAACAGCGTCGAATGATTGTTTCCCACCGGCCAACGCCTAATGGGCCAAGCTTCATGCACACAAACGGTCAGTTAAAGACTCGATGAGATTGAACTACCGAGCGAGAAGTCGTTTTAAACCAACGGATTCGTCAACCATAATTGAAAATTACCAGACCCGTTCGCTAATATGTCATAGACTCGGCCCGAAGACCACACTGTCACAAACTAGATCACATTTAAGGGGTTTGGGACCAACCATAAAACAAGGAAAGAAGTGGACCAGACAATGACAGAGAAGGCACAGTGATGTCCCAATTAAAGGTCGAGCGGCTGGGCAGGATGCCAGGAGTTGGTACAAGGATGAGAACGCTCGTGAAAGGCGAAGTGTGTAGGCGAGGTGCCAGAAGTTGATACAGGGCTGAGAATGTAAGTGAAGGGTAAAGTGACACATGACCGTGTCGACCATGGAGGTTACTTCGAACATAATGGGGTAGGCCTTTCCAAAGGCGAATGAAAACGGTATTTTCGGGGAATTGGGTTCCTCCACGGCACATCTGCAGCGCGATCGTTTCAGCTGCGCTACAGAATATTGAACAAGTCGGCATACGAATCAACAGTTCAAAGTGTCAGCTGGCGAAACGAACGGTAATAACACTCGGTTACAAGGTCGTTCAGGGCGAACTCCAACCATTGCTCGAGAAACTGCTTACGATCCAGGCCATTCGGGTGCCAACACCAAAGAGGACGTTGCGACAGTCTCCCGGTCGCTTTGAGTTCCGTGGCTGCTTCATCAAAACTCAGACAAACTCGGGAGCCCATTATACGGAATACTGGAGAGGAATTATCGATTTTACTGGGCAGAGAAGGCCAATCAAGCGTTCGTCGAGATCCGACAATTGATGAAGTAGGGACAGCTGATCCTGCTGGTGACTCGACAGAGCTCCGTTGTCGCGACGAATGTGAGCGGTGTGGTATTGTGGAATATGCTAGTCGAGTGTTAACTCCTGCTGAACAAAACTATTCAACGACGGGGAAGGAGTGTTTGGCGATCGTGTGGGCATTGGAAAAATGGAGGCTTTATTTGCTCGGCCGACGTTTCCATGTGGAGACTGATCACAAGCCGTTGGAGTGGATTAAATCGGCGAAGGATCCCTGAGGGAAACTGGCTCGTTGGACACTGCGATTGTAGGAGTACGACTTCACAATTCGCCATGTAGCTGGAAGAGAGAACTATGTTCCCGTTCTGCCTTCTCAAACGCAGCACATGGATGAAGTTCACAAGGAGGTGATCGGAGTCAACAGTACTGAGCTGGGGAACGACCCCGGGAAGTAACATGCAGCGCAGAGGACGGACCCCACATTCCGGAAGGTGGTTGATCAACTTCTATTGGGGAAAAATCACAAAAGACGAGGGGAATTCTGAAGTGAAGGCTTTCAGAATGTGCTGGTCAGACTTGCGGTTAAATAATGCAGGAATTTTAATGCCCCAACTGCGGGAGGGGATAAGCGTGCCTGTTATACCGACTGAGTAGGGAGCGACAACTGTAAAGGAGTGTCATCAGTTGGCTCACCCTGATGTCATCGGACTTATGAGATGCTGAGGAGAAGGGCATACTGGCCGGAAATGAGGAAGGACGTTAACAATTATGTACTGGCGTGCCACCAATGTCGGCTACTGAAGGGCTCCGACTACCCCCAGACGGTATCTTACACAACCAACTCCGGTCGGTGAGGTTGGGGAATTATAGTCGCTGGACGTAACCGGTCCCTGTCCAGCAACCAAATCCGAAAGTCAGTATATCATAGTCATGAGTGGACATTTCCCAAAATGATTTGAAGCGGCCGCTATACCCGATCAGCGTGCAGGCATGGTACGCAGGGCTGTGCTGGAACACATCGTTGCAGGTCATGAAATACCACGATTGATTAAGGTCTCTGCTTCGAAAGTGAAGAGTTTCCAAACTGCTTGGAGCGTACGGGATTCAAGAAAATTTGCACAACGCCATACCATCCTCAAACAAGCGAATTAAGGGAAAGGAGCAATCGCACAGTCAAAGAGTGGTTGGCGGCAAAAGGAGAAAGCTGGGAGGAAACGCTATCACCGATTTTATTGATCCACCGCCAATCACCACAAGGGAAAACAGAGAAGTCACCGTTCGAGTTAATGTGCGGGCGCGTGGCAGCAGATCAGAAAGTTGGTTTATGGGGTGACCAAAGGACGGGCACGCGTGAATCAACAGAAGTTTGGAGACTGGCCAACCAAAACTTGACAAATAAAGAAGAAGTTTCCAGGGGACAGTCAACGACAAGGTTATCGGGTCGAACTGGTGCGTTTGAACTTGATTCAAAGGTTAAATGTGGGGACCGGCAGAATTCGGGTGTAACGCGTCCAGGGTCTAGGAAGTTCCCTGCAAAGTGGACGGGACCGTATGTAGTAGTGGACCGCAGCGGTCCAGTGCGTATGGTTAAGAGTGAGAAGGATGAACATCGAGTGCACAGAAGCCAGCTTCGTAATTGGTGACTCTCCGATCAGAAGAGTATACACACCAGGTTTATCAACGTCACCGACGTCGACACGCAGGTCGTCGAGAGAACGAAGAGAATCTGAACAGCTGTTGCTGAAGCTGGGACAATCTTTGCGTAGGGAAGAGTGCAGTGAGGATCAGCGATCGCCCCATACTACTCACATCACCACTATTCAGTA
>LUCH01007121.1:0-15718 GCA_013368495.1 Paragonimus heterotremus
GGCGACTCGTGTCTTTGCAATCCTCGCTGATATCTCATCAGCAATATTACAGGCTGACCAATTACTGGTAGTTGATATCAGGACCGCGTTTAATGTGATAGAAAAGGAACAAAGATTGAGCCGTGCAGGCCCACTGGTGTCGTCTGTTAGCAAACGTCTGTGCTACCACCAACTTTTCTGTCAGCGACGACATATGTGGACGATGAGCTTCTTGATAGTCTTCAACTATCCATTCTCAAAAGTATGTGTTACGGATTTCTACCAGCCTTGAATCGACATCTTGTATACTACAGTTGAAGAAACCCCATCAACCTGATGAATTGGATTATCTAACCTGTTAAGGTTGCTTTGTCTGTCTGTGGCCAGGACAGTATCGTCTACGTGCTCGAAGTGTAATGTTTCGCCTTGTGGTATTCACTCTCAATATAAGGGCTGTGTACTGTTTCGTCCTCTACATAACCTTGTCGCACTCCATCTTAGATTCTACAAGACAGCGATAAACCACCATGGGCAATGCGTGGTCCGCGATGTGACAATAGATTTCTTCGAGAATACTGACACTGTTCTCGGGCACACGCTTTCTGCCTGGTCAATCCCTAAGTGCAACTCTGTCAGTCGAGTTAAAATGCTTCCTTGATGTCAGTTTTCTGCATTCCATCTGGGTGGTGATATTTTGCCTTCTGACGGAGAGGGATTATTTAATAAGTACAGACCCAGCCACGGCAACAGCTCACTCGCTCCCCGGCGAAGTCTTTATCATGTGCAGTCTACGGAACTCAATGTCGGCAAACAATTTTGACCCAATTGGCGTGTACTGGCACCGCACAATCCATTCTTTAAGATGGGAGTCATGTTAATCAAACCCTAATTAATCGGAACAATGCCATCACCTTCCTCGTTAGAACGGAGTCTTTAGCTCTGAAGAGAGCTAGAGGGAGTTCGTTTCCATTAGATGTCTTGTGGAATTTCAGTGACCTGATGTCATGCGTGGCACCAGTTTTGGTTGATAGAGAAACATTTACAAATCATCAGACCCTGAAGTTTGCAAGAAAGTGCAATTAGCACTCTGCTAACCAAATTCAACTGCTGTTTGACTTGCTTGACCCAGCGTCTTAAACTTCGCTGTAAATTGGGACTAGACACTCACATTATCTCACAAGTTGTCTTGCTCACATTTTGTTCCTTACTTTCTCAGCTTCTCACATTTGCTAATGAGGTGTGATGTCTTCTCCATCTACTTTAAATCGTGAATTGTACATCACTCATGTTCAATGGCAGCCTTTGCATTCAACTACGCTTAGCTGTCATACACCGTGAACTTTCGTTCAAGTTAGAGCTCACCAGCCTACGCCGACCGTCGGTTGGATTCCGGTTCACGTGGTTGTGACTCTGACCTATCGCCTGTTGTGCTATCGTCTCCGTATGATCAGATCATCACACCTAAACTTTGACCACAGTTTTGTTGCGATTTGGTTATGTACTGTGAATGGGTTAGTTTAAAGAGGATCGCAAAGGGAAACCTAGTTTCCATATGTAAAGTTGCAATGAACAAAACGTCTGAGGGAAATATATTTTAATATTTAACTCGGGCTTCTAGACCAACCGCATCTCAGCACTATTTGTTGAATGACATGGATTCGATCACTGAATCCGTCAGTTGTTGTCCATTGTTAGATCGGAATCCAACATGATTACCGGAATTTCAACCGCCATCTTGTCAGGAGTTAATTTGTTGGAAGTAAATCGGCTACGCATAATGGGTCTGGTTTTCCAACTGAAGGTTATTCAAACGAAAAGTTGTGGTGTTTCCATTGTGGCTTCTTTCCCGCGTAGCCCAGTGCTAACGACGCCCGATTGCCAGTCACATGGTTGTATGCTCGAACCTGTTCGTCTCGGCTACTTCTGTCCAAGTTTTGGCAGTCCCGTTACATTCACACGTGACATTGTGTGCTGCAACGTTTTTCGCACAGTCGGGCGTAAAGATCCATGCTAGATTGCCGTGAACATTTTATTTCGCCTCACTGATAAGTGCTGCTCTGAAGTCTGCAAGTTTTTATAAAACCTGTGCAAAACCTAGACATCCAACCGTTGTGCGTATTCATGTGTGCTGGTTTTCATTTGTTTCTAACACCCTATAACTCATGGGACAAACATTCATCACTCACGTGAATGCCACTCAGCGCGCAGTTACTTCCGTTCACCGACTAGCGAAGCAGACCATGATACTTTTTCAAAGATTCAACTACCCAATAATATCTACTTTGTCTGACATTCTGTCTGTCACACAACTTCAGACACTCTACAGTTACAGAACGTTGTGATAGGTTGTGCATACAAAGACCAGCTGACGGCTTATATAAAGGTTAGATTTAATAGTTTTAGAGCTCACGGCAAAAGTGCTTTCATGGTGCCATCTAGTACGCGTACCTTTTGGGGCAAGTCTATATCTGTGGGACCATATCAGTTAGTGAGTCCTATGATTTTAAAACCATCGTGTGCTCGTGGTCAGTTAAAACGGAACAATGAATGCCGGCACGAAATCCACATGGAACATAATAACCCGAATACAACCAAGATATTAGAGAAAACCTGACCTCTGAGAGGGTAGTGTGTTGGTATCCTAACCGGAGACTAAATACAGGTGCTGTGCCTGAGTGCTTTTGGATAAATTATGACTTTCGTGTAAACCGTAGAAATTGGCTCAGGTAAAGTTCAGCACTACAGTCAGCAGTGGACTGAAGGGAAGGCGACAAGAATGATTTTCCGCAACAGTGGCACACAACCTCAAGAATTCATAATATTTATATATATATATATATATATATATATATATAGTCCAATGAAATAATGACAATTGAAACGTAATAAATGTGTAAGGTTTGTTGTGTAAAGCCAGATTTTTGTGCTGTAGTGACTTGAAACAGTTTCTTTCAGAATGTACTGTATCCGGTGTACATTTGTCACATGTGTTGAAAGCTTCACTTCATTAGTTTCGATTACTCGGATACAGAAACTTTCGGTTTAACTTCTACAGTACTTGGGAAGAACACATGAACACGGAAGTGAACATCAAACAGTGTAACTTTAATGATGCTCACGACAGCCTAATTTTCACAGATAACTAGTTCTGAACACACAATACTATTGGTTTGCACCGTTTTATCGCGGTGACCTCAGCAAATAATTTTAACCGTTGGTTGTGGTGGCGCGTTATAGTGATGAAGACTCCATATTGTGACCAGTTGACGGGACGTGTCATCCAATCAACGGAGCTGGGAGTTCACGAAATTTTGTGACTGTATTGCTGGGTTGTGATACCATTGTGTGGATTGTTGTAAACCCCTGAAAAAATACGCCGGTTCGTCAGTAGTATAATAAACCGCTTGATAGAAATAATAATAATAATAATAAACACGGAAAATATCGACCTTGGAAATAATGCGACTGTTCCTTCTGATAACTCCTAAGACAAACCAAAAGACGAGTGCAAAAACAACGTTGTTCCGCTCCAAAAGCGTGTGCCACAGGGGGGAAACTACCGGATATTTATATGATGCATAATGACCTACAAACATCCTCGAATCGGAATATCGAAGGACAGTTACCTAAAATAGTAGTTAAGGTCACGAAGCCATCACTGTGCATAGCGGAATAAAGGTCGAGTAGGTGAAAAGTAGCAAGGGTTACCTTTCGGTTGTTCAGGACATTTGCGCTCATTCTGAGTGAGTAAAATCGTTTTCTCGAGGAAGGAAGTGGTTTTAAACGGAAAAGCTGCATTTCCTGACATGAATCCACCTAGATACATGTTGCTTCGTTCTTGAAGCCATTGGTCTGTGGGTTCCACTTGTGTCTCCTTCCCTGCGGATGCACGAATGCTGGTATACGCAGTGCGTTTTGGCACTAATAGGTTTCATCTGCTTTACTTGAAGATAGATAGTCTGTATGTAGAATTAAAGAGTCGCAGCTTGATGGCGTTGTATGCGCGTTTAGATCAATAAACAGTTCGTTGAGTTGTCTGCTTTGAAAGACAGCGAAACTATTGACTTTATGTGTGAATTGATATCGACTAACCATCTGAAGACGTTAATTTCACTTCATATTCGGAACGTTAGCTTCAGTTTCTAAAACGCCATATAGGCAAATTATTGGTAAGGCGTTAGTTAATCCATGGGCTAATTTTTTTTATGACCCTGGTGAAAGAACAACTAACTGATAGCGCGTAACAGCTGTCCTACTACGGACGCTGTGTAGACGATATTTGGATGTTTTCTAAGTATCCTGAGCCTACTGAGCAATTTGACTCACGTGCACCGTGTTACTGACAAATGTTTTTTCTTTCTCATCTCATCTACAGATTCCCAACCCCCTATTTGATCTTGCTGGAATGACCTGTGGACATTTTTTAGTTCCTTTTTGGTCTTTCTTCGGTGCAACCTTCATTGGCAAGGCTTTGATCAAAGTGCATTTGCAACAGTTAACCGTGATTGCACTCAGTTCGGAGCATCATGTGGATTCGTTGGTCGGACTGATGGGGTGAGTTCTTTTGGTTTCCAAGAATATAATTGTGTGATGTACTGCCCGTAAGAAGGTTGTGGTAAGCCAATGGAATTATTATTTTAAACACTTTAAACGCTTAGTGGCTGTACACTGTCGGTTGATTGGGCTTACCTGAGCTCGAGCCCATACATGAAGTCAGCCTTGAGAGCTTTTAACTATTCTTGGCTCCAGTTTCATGTCCACATGGTAGATGAACTTGTTTTTGTGAGTTCACAACTTTCGCTGTATTCTGATTGGGGCTTTTTGTATGCGGACTGAGAGTGTGTTTTTTAATTACTGACATTTCGCTTTTTGCTATCTCATCCAGGCTGACACGTTACATTAATAGAACCATGGTCAAAGTACCGTGACACTTGACCGTTGGAGGTCGAGGATGTGAGGCGCATTGTGATCTTTGACAGTGAACGGCACGCTGTTTTTTCCCTAGTGGTCCAGTTCGCTATTGGTTGGAAGTGTTGCGGATTACAACGGCTGATTGGATAAACTAACATGTTTTTGTTGGATGCTACAGTTTTGTGAATGAAAAGAGAGTAGTGGGGTGTGAGAAACTTGTAAAATGCAATACATATGAAAATATTAGATAGGTTAGGCAGGGAAGTCGGTCAGTTGAAATTACGCTGGCACTCACGCAAATTGTTAGTTTGATTGATTGTTGGCCAAGAGAGATTGTGTCTGTATGGACTTTTTCTGAACACATGGGGCAGAGTTGCACAGTCAGATACTGATGGTTTCGTCAACGTTCAACGGAATTTCACCATTTCGGGTCAATTTCTTGGCACTCGGTACACAGTTTAAAGAGAATCTTTCTCATTGTTCAGTGTATATTACCCCGATCTCCTACTAATGATGAGAAATCAAAATGATTAGAACCGGTCAAGTGAGCAACAGTCGCGCTTGAGTCCGTTTTAACCACGCCGCCATTCAGTCCTACAGATTGGTGCTCACACACTCGATCAGATGACCATCTTGCAGCACCTCCGATGTATAGTGCTCGAGATTTGTGTCAGAGGAAACCTCAGATACACCAATGGTAACCTTTCCACCCCAGATGTTTCGGGTTTGGTGACTATCGGGTGACTCAGCACATCGCATATTATCAGACTATTCGAGTTTACTCAGTTGTACCAATATTAAACGTCATTCATACTGGTTCGGACCCAGGTCACTTCAGATTCTTCTATTTACTTCTGGTCATCCTGGCAACATTAATCTCATGTTTGACGCAGTATGCCTCTTAGTTATGAATCCCATATGCCGCAAAAAATGCATATTTATCATTTGTTATCACAGGTATCATGGCATTATATAGTTTCAAGTTGAACTTTACCCACAATTGATCGCAGCTTTCGAATTCCCATAAACTTCCCAGTCGGCCCTATTCGAAAATAAGAAGCACTACACTCGAGTTTCGCTCTCATTAGAGCTCGTCAGTAGTGCATATCATCGTCATTGCCGGGACTTGAACCACGCACATGCTGTTCATGAGCAGGCAACCGTGTTCAACACTGCGCCATTGACCTCACGTTAGGCACGACCGAATTATCATCGCGTGTGAACGCTCAACCACTTTCGCTTGTGAGTAATGATCAGGTTGCCTGATCGTCTCGAAGTAGAGACAGTTACTGTCTGTTAACTCCAGTCGATAACCCCACGATTAGGACTTCCTAGGCAAGTCGAAATCTCTGATCTCATTAAACCTGCTAGGCACCACTGACGAGTTCAGATAAGAACGAAACTCGAGTGTAGTGCCTCTTTTCGAAAGGGGCCGACTGGAAAGTCCATGGGAATGCGTAAGCTGCGGTCAATTGTGAGTGATGTTGAACTTGAAATAAACCAAGTCCCCAACTACTCATCAGTAATTTAAAATAACGCCTAGCAGGTTTAATGAGATCAGAGATTTCGACCTGCCTAGGAAGTCCTAATCGCGGGGTTATCGATTGGAGTTAACAGACAGTAACTGTGTCTCTACTTCGAGACGATCGACCAACCTGATCATTACTCACAAGCGAAAGTGGTTGAGCGTTCACACGCGATGATAATTCGGTCGTGCTTAATGTGAGGTCAATGTCGCAGTGGTAACCACGGTTGCCACATTTTATAGTCTTATAAATGTATTTTTCAATGACTAAATCAAACTGTGGGGATGCTTCCTCGTTTGTCTTGGTTTTCGCATAACGTGATTTGGACTGGTGACTGGTGTGACCGCAAAAGACGCTTGGCCTGCGAATTTGTTTGTTGCGCGAACTCCCCTACGGGTCATGTTAAAAATGAGACCGTACACTCATTTGCAGTGCAGACGTGCATTCACATACATTAGATGACAGTACGTTGTCATTCGCCCTGGTGGAACTTCTCCCAGTGCACGTACACACTATTTCGATACTCTTCTTGTCCGTCGTCTTCCTGGCATTCGGAACTTTCTCTTTTGTTCCTGGGTGTCGCATGTGAGTAGTATATTACTCACAACAAAACTGCCTGTCATACAGCAGTAACAACCGCACTCAAATGGCTGTTCCTTAATTTGAGTTCAAGGTGTGGATACTTTGACATTGTTTTGTCACACGTTACGGGCTTCGTGATTGAAATACAATGCTCATTGCTGACTTGTAATTATGTCACCGTGCATGATTTATATTAGAAATTGTGGCGTTTTCTATTAATACGGTTTGTAACCTCGTTTCATTTTTTTGTGCGTCAGTCGATTTAGTCAAAGCCTTTCTGTCAGGTTGGGATCACACATTTCATTATACTTGTGAAGCTGTGTCTCTGTTACTGATAGGTAGTTAGTGGTTTGGTTGTTATAATTCGAACATAATCCATCTTCCGTCACAGCTTTCGCATCCAGTTTTATCGATTAGCCACTCCTTTTCGAAAAGAAAAGCTTGGCTTGAGTGCCGTTCTCGTTGGAACTCATTTTTGACGCGCTAGAATCATTGAAATTTCACAAGTTGGAGGAAGTTTACAAAATCTTTGTGTTGGGCTGCATTAAAACTGCCTAGAGTGAAAGAAGCGATATCATGATTTCGGCTCCGGAGGTGATCGCCGGATTATGTGATTTAACGAAACGAGACCAAACTAGGGTACCGACTACGGAATGCAACTCTTATTCTTGCCACCATTTAGGTTTGACTGTTTTCCGACCACTTCGAGAAACAGTCTTTTGTTATGCCATTGGGTTGACGTTGAGCGCAGCAAAATGGTCATCTCTGAAATTCCAGTTTGATTAACTTAATTCAACCCAGTGCACTTTGGTTTACTATAGCTCACTGCTACTGCAGCTGTTATATGGGCGCAACAAAAGAGGACAGCCAGTTACGTTATCCGAACAAGACAAATGGTAGGCTTCTACCTAAGCTCGGATTGTTTCGTACGCTTGTTGAAAGGGGAGAAGGGTAGTTCCTCTTATCCAGCGTCTGATTTTGCCCTCGGATGTGTAGTCGAGGATCTGGTTGATTTAAGTCTATCATCACTTACAATTAGTCTCAGCTTTTTCATTCACCTGGGTTTTTCGGCCAGTTCTTTTTTGAAAGATATCACTGAACCCCCGTGTCGCCTCCGTTAGACTTCTTCGGTGGTGCGTTTGCTTATCACTGTAGGGATTTTAACTCTGATCATGCCTGCATGGCCTGTCGACCATTGTGCCACTGACTTCACATCAATCACGATCAAATTATCATATCTACACTGTTAGTCACTTTCAGTTTTGAGTAACGATCGGCTTAAAAGGGGACCGTAAGAGACCCGTTAACTGTAATCGATGACCCCACAACTCGTTGAAATCACGAAAATCTTTAAACTGGCTGAACGGAACCAGAGTTTAGTGCTTCCTTTCGAATGTAGCTGGTTGGAACGTTTGTGTGAATGTGAAAGTTGCGAGAAGCTGAGTGGCTTTTAGGTTGAATCAATAATCTAATTGTGTATGCGCGCGCTACACAATAAGCTGCACTGTGAACTTTTTTGCACTCTAATCATTTTTTGAGGTGGTCTCAAACAGAGGACACTTCGAACAGTCACTGAGGGGCTCTTATCGAGGAGGTGTCGACTCGGCTCCAGTTAAGTAGCATAGTGAAGCTGTACGTTTTGCTGAACTTGTTAGGCGGTTATTTTCAGTACATGGTTCCTTTGTAGTTGGTCCAATCATCAGTGATGCACGGAAAACTGCCGCATTCATTGGAGAATACATGTGAGGTGCCTTTGACTAATCAACTATTACTAGCTGCCACTTATTTTATCTAAAAACCAATGACACACTCTAGTGTGTAGTTTAATCAAAGATCCTTCCTTAGAAAACGTTTTTATTTGGCTTGCAAAGTCAGTACGTATCTCTTTATTTCGACATCTTCGCACGGGGATTGTATCTCTTCGTCGTCGCAGAATCCATTTTTCCGCTGTTGTTTGCTTCGCTGCATTTAGCAATTAAGTTTTACTGAGTGTCATTTAACTGACAGTTGGATGTCGTCACCTTCGTCATAAGCCGTAATAATCCTTGTCTTTGACTCAAGTCTCAAAAACCCCCTCTGTATGATAACATGCTTTTCAAGTGAGGCAAATCTGACTTAGCCTGCATGCAAATCGATTCAGGCATGGAATGGTTTATGGTCAGTTCGCACCTTGCGTTTGTCGCGAGTTGCCATTCGGTTGCATGCATGTTTGCCATGCTCGCAGTGTAACAGACACAACTCTTTTATCCCATCCGCTCATACTCTGTTGCTTCGTCCGAGCAACTCGAATGACCTTCGAACCAGTATGGACGTGCGTGCGCCGAGTGACATTGCTCGTCCCGGTCGAATTTGATAGCTCCTTATAACGTACACAACCTTCGGACATGCGGGTAGCATGGACGGCAGTTTAACGGACAGCTTACTGGAACCTGACTGCATCGAATGCATTGGGAGTAGGCAAACGAAGACAGACGTACGGCACAAACAGCTGTTACTTCAGAGTTGTTGTGCTACCTATTGATGGTATCATTTATGGGCATAACTGAAGCTTGAGTTTCAGCTTTAAGGTAGTTTGCTGAAAGTTATTACTTGTTTAAACAGTCCTTGTAAAGTAATTGCTTGTCCCGTTTGCGGTAAAAATCGTAAGCAAACGAAGCGTGTTCTTGTTTTAGGGCCCTCTTTAATCGTATGCTGTATTTTGTTCAGGGTTGTTAGTATCCGATCATCATGCATAATTCGAGACAGTGGATGCGTGCATGCTGAATGCACAATTTAACTACTTATCGGTAAACAGAAAACACTTGAAAAGTTAGTTGTTATATTGATTTTTACTTAGTTGACCAGTGATGTTTCAGTTTTGTTTTGTGACCACACCACGCACGACCTTGCTGACATTCACTGTTGTTATTGTTCTCTGAACAGTCTGTCTATCGGTCGCCTTCAGCGTAAATGAAAGTTTTTAGCTGCCTCGACATTCACCACCTTTTACGTTTCTTTGTTTTTGTCAGATTGCTAGTTGTGTCTGCTTTTTGTCCACTTTAACTAATCCGTGTAAAAACATCTGTTTGACAACAATATGTTGTTCACCCATATTTTATTTCGTTTACCCCTAATTTTGCTGTATGCTGCTGTTAATGAAAAAATTGTGTAGTCTATTTATAAACCTTGTCTATACTCATGACGACATGAAGGGTTTCCCCCGTTATATTAGCTTGGTGATCCTTCGATTTTGTCGAATTGGCTGACTGTTCTGTGTGCTGTCGTTTTGGCATGACCACCGAAAGATGTCCTGTTTTTTGGAGTGAGATTTTTGTCAGTTTGCGGAAGCATCAAAACCTGATCATTGGGATTTTTATTTCATGGAATATTAGAAACATTTCGGTTACCGGACGGATTCCATTCGCATACAATTTTTGTCTGCAATCTCCGCACGTGATTTCCATGATCGAACTAGTAATAAATTGACCCTCACAAACTGTAATGGCAATACAAAGTACATCTTTCATGTTTGTATATAAACCGTATCGAGTTTGTCTAATATACGTCGTTGCGTTGGTCAAACCAATGACCATTTTCAGATTAGTTGCTGTTGGTCGCAAATTGATGGGATTGAATGAGTCAAAACATGTTTGTCTGACTTGTTCTTCAAGTTTAATCACTGATACTTTGAGCATATCGGACCGATCCAGTAGTCCCATGTATGAATAGCAGTTGATGACACCAGCTTACTCCATATATTACGTACATTGCTTTAATGTGTTCAAAGAACCTTCTACCTTAATGGTTAGTTTGCCGTGTATGAATACATCATCACCAGTGTTGAACCGACCTATATGTGTACCGTCCTTGTCTTGACCAACATGTGACTGAACAGCAACCGGTTGTACGGTAACGTGATATCTATCCTCCAACTGTGTTTTGAGTAATTTTCCACAGTGTGCCTATATGAAACATACTGATAGTCTGCTAATCCTCGTTGTCAGTCGACATTTTATGCTTCCCCAACCATCCAGTGTAGTAGTGATATCTAACCGTTTGACGTGCCATTCCTAGGAAATCAACGACATGGTGCCAGAAGGACACAAGGTAGACACCTGCGTACTGTGAGATATTATCTGTCACAAAATACAGACCTTAGCACACATTGCTTCTCTGATGTTGTATGATTGCAGTAACACAGGATACTTTCTGGAGGGCAATATTTTGTTTGACGCGCTGTGTGCTAGCTACTTCTTACTCTCCGACCTTATAATTAATCCATCACTCTGTTTAGTATCGTGCTTTTCTTACTTGCAAATGACTTTAGAAAACTTTTCAATGCTTTGATATAGAGTGCCGCATGTTCCTCTCCCTCTCTGATTGTCTATTAACTCACACCGGCCATTATGCATGCCACTTTAAACCGTTAACAAATGCTTGTCACGAACTTCAGTTGCATCCGGTTTATCCAGAGCGAGTTGTTTCTCATTCCTCAGGATCGCGGAATCTCACTGGGTCCCAAGTTTCTTACCTTTTTATCAACTGAAACGTTCCGGAATGTGTTCTTCACTCTGTACATCTTCGGTTGATCGGTTAGCAAGTTGTTCATGTGGTCATCATCGACATTTTAACCTGACCACACCTGTACAGATGTTTGAATTTAAAATACTGAGTCTCTTTCCTCTGACTCAGAAATGCAGATAGGAGGCACACAGAATACGTGCTAATTACTCTCACTCTGCACACATGGGTAGCGCAGAATGTGTATAATATGAGCATGGTAACGTTACACGCAGAGAGAGATTGCTGCAACCAAACCAGGACCGATATTCTCAATGCCGCATCAAGTCACTTAGTTTCAACGACGATTTTTGTGCGTACAACAATGGCTTTTAAGTATTGATAAGTATAGCCTTTCTGAACATTAATAATTTGGAGGTTTAGTTGTGTAACAAAACTCTGAATGAGCTAGGTGTCAACCGAATAACTTGTTGTCGGAGAATGAAAGTATTGTATGTTGGATTTTGTATTGTCGGAATCATCTTTGAGTGCCTCCACGTTATCGTTAACACCAGACGTTTGCGTGCTTCCTATTGCTAAATTCATCGACTCACTGAATGACGAAACGCGTTCTTTTTGTTTACAGTTGAATATTATATCAATCTATCCTTTGGTATACCACAGATACCGACAGAATTCTGTAGATGCACGTTTGCCATCATGGTTTTCGTTTTTAAACGCCACTTCCTTCTGAATCGCATATCTTGTATGGATTTCCCAGTAAAGTCAACGTTTTTGTCGCATGTTTGCCCATGACTGTTACGAAGCAGATAGTGTGCGGGTAGTGTTCACTCCAGATTGATCTCCTATAAAGTATTCACTACATTGTGTCATCGGGGTATCTGGTGAACAAAATGTTCAAACAAGAAATAATCCCGTTATATTCCACCTTGAAAAGATGAATTCTGGTAGGACTGTAAAAGATACTGACAAATACTGATCCCCCGTGAAAGCATAACGTTCGTATATGTTTGTTAGAATAATATTGTCATATGCTTGTCACTCAATCAGTTTCAAAATTATACCCGTCACTATTGTTCCTAATGGACTTATCACCACAACACTATCAAGACACCATCGACTCGAGAACAGGTTAAGAGGTACTGACTATTCGAAGTGTCAATGGCTCTGTCCAGTCAGAACGGGGTCAGCGGTCACGACTAGGCAGATAATTTCAGGCCAAGTCCCCTGTAATCCATCAAACTGCGGGCCGAATGGACTCTTTTGATCAGTAAACGGTTGCTAGTTAGGGGTGTCTACGGGACTCACGTCCAGTAGAGGTCCTGAGACTATGGTAGACCTCGAGAGGTAATGTGAGAATGAACCATCTCTTGAAAACCTTTTCGTTGTTTTATCGGCCTAAATGGCTGGTAGACACAAATACACTGTTAGGAGACGAATTCATCAAAACATTCTAATCAGGTAATCGGTGACTGCTGACGAAATCATTCATAGCAAACCAGTTAGGCCATCGTTGACAGCTGACGAAATCTGTCATCAACAAAGCACTGGTGTGCATATTAAACCAACCAGGAGTGGGCGTGAAAGTGAGCGTAGGTGTCGCGCTACCCCGATAAGCCAATCAGAGCACAAAGGCTACGGAGTTGGCTCTGCTTGGCCACTTAGTCGCGAAGTGGCTCAAACAAGCGGACAGTGGTTCAACGCGTAAATGACCGTATTTTGCAACCATTTCATGCCATATATTTGAAGGGGTTTCATTCATTTGTCGAACTTGAAGTCGGCAATTCCGTGTATTTTTCCCGCAGTCGTGTTCTTCTTGACTCCGCGCAAGTAGACTGAGTGAAGGCGCATTGCAGGGATCCAGATATAGCATTCAAGCCGAATAGAACGTTTTTTGGCCGAGGAAAGGCGTGTTACATCTTTATCAATTCCGAAACGTACAGACATATTATCGAAGCATTCGAAACGAGCTGCGACTGACACACAATTGCTGCTCTGAATGGAATATGTGTGATGGCGCTTACAAGTGGCCTCATGCGAATTGCATCAGTTATGACGCTCTGCCTCACAAACGACATAGAAGCAGGGTTCTGTTGGTAACAAAGATTTATTTGCTGCTGTAATAGATTTCCGTGAACCAAGTGATTGCACTGTAATCGTTGAGATTACATATGAAAGTTGTGTTTGACAGGGGTTAGTCAATAACAGCGACTAGTCGATACTTGGAAGGTCAATACACAACTGTTAACATGGACTCAAATGTGCATCTCGAATTTCGGCGACTGATGGAGTGTTGTGCATATCCAAAAACTATTTGCTCGGCTGACAAGACGAATTTCAATCCGTTTTGTACGAGATCAGTGGGACATTCGTTAAACGGAATGAGAGTATGCACTTTCGTAACACCGCGTAGGCTGCAATTTTCACTTGGTTAGAACCATGACATCAAGCTCGATTGTAGGCTGTACGACGAACACAGGAGCATGCAAAGGCAGCGATTGTAAAGGATGCCTGCGAACTCTGCTAAATCAGAGAGAGATCAGTAAGTCTTTATTGAAAATTGTTCTGATATGTGACAAAGCACCGTATCACACTGATCTGGAGAATGTTTACCCGAGTTACATAATGGAGGATAACTGTCACGACGGTCGCCCTATTCGCTTATGATTCTCAGAATGTGCAGAGTAGTGGTCCTGAAACGAATAACCACTTCTGCTATATGTAGTGTAACTGGTGGTCACTGCACTGACCGTGTTTTTCAAGCTCATGATAGTGTGTGCAGTCGGTGGTTGATGAATTTATAGGGTTATAACCTCTGAACAAATAATACTCAGTTTAGAGCAACCGTAAATCGGTTTATATATTTAAACTTCGGATCCGAATATATTCAAATTTGACTTTCATCATATGTCCTCCTTTTTATATGTCACTATGCACAAATCATATACATTCTGTACAATTTCGGACATAACATGGATAGGATGGTTTCCAGCAATACGGTACCGTAGATCACACAATGTCCTTGTTAAGCTTGCAGTAACTCAACGGTAACAACGCTGATTACCAATCGCATGATTGAGGGCACTTGCCACGGTTATCACGAGTGTTTGTCTTCTATTAGGAAAACCTGATAGTGTTTATCTCACGTGTGGTCCTGTATGTCACTTGACGATGAACACTTGATTGTTTTCTTTGTCGACCTTTCCCTTGCATTCAAGTATACCGTGGGAAGTGTTCGCTGACGAATTTCCAGCTCATGTTATAGTATTAAATTTTCATTATCATTGAGTTCAGTCCGTTTGCCACAGGTCTTGCCCTCCCTGGTATGAATTGTGTAATTAGTGACAATATATGAATTGACCATGCATTCGCACTGTCTGTGCTTTCAAACGTACTCCATAAAGCCCATCCGATCACTGTGTTATCAAACTCACCCAATTATTGTTTCAAGATACGTCGTCAGCAATGCCGTCTAGAAAACTTCGTCCAAGCCACAGCAACATGTTAGCTTGCCTTCACTCGTCTCGAGCTGCACACGCCCCGAGATGGACCTTTGCTTTGATGTGTTCTCAGTTGATTGATTCGCGTTATGTGAATTAAATGTTTCGAATAAGAAAGGAATGAGCGTACGAAGTTGATGTGAAAAGGCGTACTGCGAGATTTTTGCCCCCTTCGGTTATGAACTTTGAACATGTGGGTGGCCGAAGTAGTACAAACGATCATGTTTTCAGATGTTACATAGGAGGGTGAATATTTTCAGTTTCAAGGCAGGCATACTGTCTAGATCAACAGGGCCGGAGAGTGAGCATTGATTGGAACTGGTTCGGAGTACGCGTGCAGTTAGGAGCCCCGATTACGCACGAACACGCCGAATAGGTTGACCGGATCAACAGGTCTACTTACTCTCATGACGTGCCTTGAAGTTGAGGTAGGATTTTCGTTCGCGCCGTTTATTATTACATGAGGAGCACTACCAGAGGTCTCGTTGACAGTTCTCATCTCTCACAGTTACGCCCACCTTGCTTGAGCCATCTTGCCGAGGCAGTCGATCCCCTAAATCGTATGGTGGCTTCTATATAAAACAGTGGATCAGATGGGTCGCAGTGTCCATATGTGGGAGTTTCGAGCTCCAGGCCTGGCTTCGTAGCTCAGCTGGTAGAGAGCTTGCAGCAATTCAGCATGGTGTTTTTGTCGGTGGTTCAAATCTAATCGAGACCCTG
>LUCH01007122.1:0-13064 GCA_013368495.1 Paragonimus heterotremus
TTTTCATGTAGTGAAGCCATGTCTGTTACAAGTCTCGTTGACTTGTGTTATGACTTCACATATTGACAATTTTCAATGCGAAATCATTGACGTGAAGTGGATATTTGTGAGAATCATGGCCTAACTTTAGGTGCCACATAGGTGTCTATAATGCGTGTTTCACATAAAGTTGATTTTTCATTTAGTGAAGCCATGTCTGTTACAAGTCTTTTTGATCCATATTGCTTATTCCCTTCTCGGTTTACTTCCTATCAAAAAATATTTTCTGTAGAATTTCAGTTTTGCTTTCTTGTTTTGTCCATTTTTTTCACTTCATCATCTGTTGTTTGCTAATTTGTGTTTTTTCAGATTTATTTCCATACATATCTCGCGTACGGTATGCCGGAGTTGAAGATGCTTTCTCCTTCATCGAGACTTGTTTCTGATTGTTTTTACTTCTTGGACTCCATCAATTTCTTTCAATGAAACATACATATACTTTTTGATTACGGTTCTTTTCGTTTTACTGTTAATTTCCGTGTGTTCAGCAATCACGTAAACGTCTGCGGTAGTATGTCCGTCGTAGGAGCAATTTGGAGAGTTGTAGGATGCGTCCATTGACCATCTCCATACCGGTCCGCGTTAGATCAACCGAAGGCGTTCGTAGTAAATGCTCCATCGGAAAAATGAACCTGTTAAATTGGTTTGACACCTTGTTGCCAGGTAAGATCGATCGCTTAGAAAAGGATTCGGTGGAAATTACGGAATAGTGTCAGTAGGTCGTACGCGTTGGACGACATGGGTTTCGAACTACTTCAGTTGTTGAAGCGAATAACTAGGAATGTAAGGAGGTGCCGTTGTCGCAATTGGCCTACTCGGATCCTACTCTGGCCCACTGGAATCCCACTCCGATCCGACTCTGGCCAGAGTCGGACCGCCGCTGGATTTTGTTGCACGCCTTCTCGGATCCGACTCCTTGCCAACTCGTGCCGGCGTCGGACCGACGCCGGGCCAGAGTCGGCGTGTTTACATGGTGGTCTTCGAAATTACACCGAGCAGCTTGAGTCTGAATCTTAAGAGCGTATGAAATTCAGCTCGTTCGGCTGCTTCAATGTTTACAGGTTGACCATGTGAAAGCAGCAGTTTCTTCAAAGACTCGTAGGGAAGAGAAATCGGTGAATTAGGAAATGCCAAGTTTTTCACCAAGCCGTAAGCAACCTTGCCAATTGCGGTGAGGACGTGAGCGGCTTTCTTTTCCGCTTTCATCTCTTTGCCTGTGAGACACCATATTTCGAAGAGTTCAAAATAGTCCTCAATTTCTCTCGGCGAATTATAAATATTGAGAATGTCAAGTGAACGGGAATCCATCATAGAAATTTACAGAAGTCCTCGACGCCAATCGTGATGGTTTCAGGATTACAGAAATGAAGTATTTAAATCAGCTCAACCCCAGAGCTAACTTCGACGCAATAGTAACCACAACCGAACTAGGCAAAGTAAGTGATTTGTCGGTCGAGCGCAACTGTACAACTTATGGCCAGCAATGTGATAAAACAACGGTAATGAGAAATAGGTTTACTGACAATCACCACAATAATGTTCATCACCATCCTTATCCACATCAACAACATATCATCGACATCAACACCATCATGTTCATCAACACAGAAATCATCATTATCGTCATCATGACCATAATCACCATCACCATCACCGTCAACATGTACATCAGCATCGTTCACATGAGCATCTCTGTCATAACCGTCATCCTCATCCTCATCCTGATCAACATTCTCGTCATCCGAATCATAAACCTCATCAACCTCACCGTCAGCCGTATCGACGAATTCTTCATTGTCATGATAAAATGTATCATCGTCCATTTCATCATCTTAATCACACTACTTGTCATCATTCATAACATCGTCATTGTAATCACCTTCATCCACGTCATGGCCATCATCATAATCTTGAATGAAAACCAATCGTGAAAAGTCAGAGCCTCGGCTGGATTCGAACCAGCGACAGGAACACCATGCCTCAACGAGGCGAGCGCCCGACTAGCTGAGCTACGAATCCACATCAGGAGCTCGGAACTCTCACATTTGTACTCGGTTATCCACCCATCCCACAGTCTCATATAGAGTCCACCAACTGATCCAGGGTATCGACTGCCCGGTAGGATTCCTCGAACAGTTCACGCTGGAATCCAGCAACAGTACTGTTCAGCATGACTGCTGGGGCAGTTGATCCCGTGGATCGTCTGGTGCGTTCCGTGTGAAACAGTGGGACGTGTGGGTAACCCAGTCCAATCGTGAACGTACTGAGCTCCTGGCATGGATTCGGAGCTCAGCTGGTAGAGCGCTTGCCGCGTTGAGGCATGGCGTTTCTGTCGCTGGTTGGAATCCAGTCGAAGCCCTGATCTTTCACAATTGGGGTTCATCTAAAATCATGAATCTGCCACGCTACTTATGAGTAGTACAATCTAATCATAATAATGTATGTTCTCCCCCTCGTCATCATGGTCATCGTCCCCACTGTTAAGTCGCCAGGAGATTTGAATCATGCGTTCAGGCAGCCTAGTCACAAGCACGCTCTGAGCCGGATATATATATATATATATATATATATATATATATATTAAAATGGGCACAGGGCAGAAGACTATACGTTAGTGTGTAAACTGTTATCGAATGCGGTTCTCCAATTACAATATGTTAGCAATTAGACGCACAGTAACGTGCGAGCAGGTTTATAAAGTCATATAACAGTGCAGTAGAAGCGTGACATATCGTACAGTTAGTTCCAGCGGTAGACCATGTAGTGCGTTATTGTCGTACATGTGAAGAAATGTGGTATATTGTGGCAGAAATCAAAATACAAGTAATAAATTCGGATGTAGTTCAATTGTTTACAGCCGATATACAGTTTATGGAAATGAAGTAAATGTTGACATATCAAACGGTTGTGAGTAAAAGCAAGTGCTGTAAATAGACGAGTCACGTTAAATTGGAAGATAAAGTTATACCACTGCAAACATGTGAGTAAAGTAACGTCATATTTGAAATTGGGTTTCACGCTCATCATCATCACCACCCTCATCGTCGTTATCAAAATCATCGTCATCATCTGCATAATCATCCATGTCACTATCAACTCTATTACTCGGAATACCACTTTTATTATCATCGTTATCATTACCTTCATCACCATCATAATAACGATCGCGATCACCATCATCATCCTTACACTTCTCATCATGCTCGATATAACTGTAACCCTCTTCTTCTTCTTCCTCCTCCTCCTCCTCCTCTTCATCACCATTATCCACATCGTCACCTTTGTCACCGAACTGGAATTCATCCTCATCATCAACAGCATTATCTACTTCCTACTCTCCTTCCCCGTTTTCATTATCATCATGAACACCGTCATCAAAATCATCATCTAGAGCATCATTATCGTCGGCGTCGTCATTATTTTCATTAACAACTACACCATCATCTTCGTCCTCATCCTCATCTTAATTCACATTCTCATCCTCATCATTACCACCATCATTATTTTTATCATCACGCCTGTCTACTTCATCTTCCGCATCATCATTTCTAACATTACCCTCACTGTCATTCACATCATCATCCTAATCTTCGTCTTCATTTATATATAAATCAACATTGTCCTGTCCATCGTTCTCAACATCGTCTTCAATATCGGCTTCATATCCACGTGACCGTCACCATAATCAGCCTCTTCATTAGCAACATCATCCTCGTCACCAACGTCATTCATATCTACCTTCTCAACATCCTGTTCTTAATCCAATCAAATGAGTCGGTCTCATCATCATCCACATCTTTAACCTCGTTATGATTCTCGACATTATTACCATTATTCTCATCATTATCAACAACATCATTCTCAAATGCATCCTCATGTCATTCACGAAAAACCACATGCGACCAATGCGCCTAGGTTGGAAATCGACAAATGGATTAATTACAACGTCTAGGAATAGTATGCGATGTCTAGACAAACGAGTATTTTCAGACAGGTCATGCGAATAGACGCCACGTAAATTGAGGTGAAGCAAATGGTGTAGGTTTGGTTCCGGTGTTAACTGCTTTTGGCCTGGAGATATCCATGGTTTTCACAGACGTGCGCAAACAATCCCGTATGTCCTAACAAAGCATTTGATGTGGTGCTGCATGTCCAATGAGCAGTGAAGATCGAAAGTAGTTGTGCGTCATCGAGCAATCAGGAAGTGCTTTGCAGCGAGGACAATGATGCCGGTCGTGTTCTCTTGCACTGCCAGCGTTAGACAGTGCTAACGACGCTGTGGAGTCCCATGCCGGCTGAGATGTACCGTGGCAGAGGACTGCACCCGTATAGATGAGCGACACAGGTTGTCTTTATGTCAGTCCTGAATTTTGAGGATATCATAGCGGAAATGAGATGAGCAGCATGTTGGTATTTCTGATAGATTGTCTGCGACAGAAACCTGATATTTGTTGAGATATATGATCTCGCATGGGAATAACCTATCGAAAAGTGATGCTGTGGCAAGCGTAAGTCGTTTAGACCGACAGGACGTTTAATTTGAGGTGTATGCCGTGCTGCTTACGACCGTAAGGGCTACACCACTGAAAAGATTTCCGAGATTTTGCCAATAAAATCAGAGCTGTCAGATTTGTTGGCTCGTGAATAATAAACTAGGCCAGGTGCTGAGTAATTACGTCGACCGCAATGTGGCGAGGATTCACGGTCAAGACAGGTCAGTAGAGCCGCGTTGGCTACTGAGTCCCCTGCTGGAGTAGATTAGGCTGGCTTACATTGTCAGGTAAATGTGCGAAGAGACCAACATAAATTTAACTGAGTAAATCTTCCGCAGAAGGGCTGAATGGCCGTATGACTAAGTAGTGATGACGGCGTGCACGAGAAACTATCTCGATTGGGATGAGCTTTGTAGCAATGCAGCGATTCGGGGGACGTGTAAAACGGATGCAAGTGAAAACTACGGAAAACTCACGAAGATGTCTAGATGCGAAGGTTTAACTGTGTCTGATAGAGCTGATGCTATGCGCGATCGCTCCAGCTTGTCTGGTTATGCACGCAGATTGGGAATTTATCCATCGTTAAACGCATGGTTAGCAAATGGGGCAGGCAGGTTGTAAACCGACGGACTAACGTAGACCAGTGGAAATAGAGAACTGTAGTGCCATCAGTGGACTTGTTCATAACCTGTTGCGGCATAAAAAACGTATGACGACAAACACATGTAGAATATGAACGCGATAAACCTAAAGTAGGAAGCAGTATATAATGCGCATAACAAAGTAGACGTGGACATGGCAAACAAACGAACATGCTCAAAGTGACCTTATCCAATTAACACGTGTGATACAGGCTGAGGCGGCCTAGTAAGAAATGGACTCACCAATCCCTGTTGGGAATAAAGGTAAAAATTTGCCGAAAGAAAGCGGTGAGGACGGGTTCACTCATTTGTAATGAAACAAGTTCACCAGTCTGTGATGGTGACCGGAGGAAAAGCATTGAAGAGATTCATTACTGGAGTTCATTAATTTGTAGTGAACCAAAACGAAAGTGCCGAAAGAAAAGACAATTATCCGGGTTCATCAGCTTGTAGTGGACAAGTGGGTATGCACTAGATCCTCATCCATTTACAATTTAAAACGCCTTTCCTAAAGAATAATCGCAACGTAGTCCCAACAAACATCGAACTACAGAACGTGGTGGGATTTGGAAAAAACCCTATGTTTCCCGAAGCATTTGGAATATGATAAGAAGTTAGTTGGAGCCCAGTCTGGGACCAACGGCAGCAACCATGTGGATAAATAAAAAAAAGCGCGCGACATGCCACATCTCACTCGGTGGCACTGAAAACGCGCCAAACGAAAAATGCCTTTTGATTGGTGGCACCTTCAACGGCCAAGAATCATTCGTCTGTGCAATTCGACTGAATTACGATTTTCCTTAACTGGTGTTGCAGCCTGTAAGTCATACTGTTGATTGCACACAAATACGAACACAACAGTTTCGTTAAGTGGTTTCACCGGCAAAATATCCGCTCCACAAAAACATTCCTTGGTAATTATGTTTCACGTTGTAGTGATTTACAGCAAGATACACCAACAAGTATTTATCCACTATGAACAAAGCAACGCTTAAAATAAACTGTTCTCTGAAATGAACATGATAATTACGATAATGCTGTTAACTTCCGCACTGAAACTATTTTCCACAACGACCCACTCATCTATTGCCTTTGGTTGACAGGCTTTCTTAAGTCTTGTTTCGATTAGTAGTGCCTTTGTAAGGCTGGTTTTATTTTCACTATGAGATTTCCCCCAGTGCTTCAGAACGATTCAGATGAGGGAACCTAGTGCCTGAATACTAAACTATGTTGACTGTTTTCACTCTAGTGATTCTGTTCTAGTAACCAGCTGAAATTGTGTGGTGGGTACATACGAATTAGTTCGAACACAACTGGTATTTCGGCGACATCACAAAGAGATACGGGTAACATTACAAAATACTATCTAAGACAGAGGCAATGTAACGGGAGATAAATTAGCCGTTTTAACCAAACGCGGATGTGTTGAGCTACTTGGGTACCACATCTGTGAAACTATTTATTTGCGGGTGTGAAGATAACAGAAGGAACTACATCGATGTGGATAATTCATCACGTGCGTTATTGGATAATATCGTCGTAAAGTGAATTAAAAGTACCCAGTGAATTACGCTTAAGAAAATCTGGAATGCGGAATGAATCAGCACAGTCACAGGTAGATGCAAATCAGGAGGGACTTGAAATATCAACGGCACTAAATGCAGACGAACTCTGTGCGTGTTGATGCTTCTCTGGTAAAACAGACACACTTTGAGTAAGAGTCACTGTAGCAAACTTAGCGGAAGTCTGTTAGCACTAGGTGTCGACGCAGACAGTCTCGTTGATATGGGACTATGTGGTGCATGCTGAGATGTAGGGGAGTGAATGAATCAACACATCCACATCTAGAAGTAACTGAAACCTAGGACAGCTTGTCAGTGTGCATTATTACAGAGGCATTGTACCCGAACTGAGAACTGTCACATATAATGGAGTCTCCCGTCGTTTCAAATGACTGCTTGATCCACGTGGAAATTCACCAGTGCAGACTTCATGAACCAATGTAGGGGTGACTACCGTTTAATTCCGGGCAAGATCAACAGTGTGTCGACCCAAAGCAGAAGACAGAGGACTGTTTGTGTGGCGATCATTAGACTTTCTTTCTCAAGATGCAATCCAATGTTTAGATTTAATAAACAATTATTTTCAGTCCATTGGTCTCTTAACAAACTGCGCCTATTATGTTTGAATTTATCTGCAATGAAATTTTGACGATGAACTCGATGAAGTTTGGCAAACTGATGTATCACTTAAAAACTAAACGCTTGCAGGCGTTGTTGTGTGAAAGGCATTGCCAGTTTGTGGAGAAAGAACGAAAGGTTCATGACAACATCCATTTAGATTTATTAAGAAACAAATTTAAAAAGCAAATCAAATCACATTCCAATGTTTCATATTTGTACTTCAAACAAGACCGTTCAACTTATCAACTATTATGCAGTCTAGGTGACTGATTATTGGTTGTATTTTGAATAAGAGAATAAAAACTCACTCAGCCTGAATCTGGCATTTTGAACACTATGAGACAGCAAATGTGTGAGGTGGTTGAAAACGACGGAAACCTGCAAATATATTGGGGCCGGCGTGCTTCCCAGTTAGAGGCTGTTTATCCTATCCATTGTTTTACGACGGGAGAGCACCCAAGTGAACTTCCGAGTATTGCTGCCCGTGACAACAGCGATAGGCAGCGAAACAAAAACACTGCATGTTTTAAATGTTTGAACATACGAAATATATATCAGACGTTTAGACAGCATGTGGTCTTGATGAAAACCAGAACGAAATGCGTACAGACAATGGACAGTTTTGGTAGGAATGACGGACACTAAAAGAGATGTGATGAGATGAATCCGGAAACAAAACGGAGAAGTCCACTTCAAATGCAATTCTGACACACATCGATGACTAGGATCAGGTCCTATAGTCATTGACTATCCAACCTACTCAATACCCGCCCGGGTGTTGATCCACAGGAGTGGCACCATGGTAACCGTGAAGAAGAAATTACTCCAGGCCCTGTGGATACCATGGTCCCAACTTATCCAATTGACACCTTCGGAGGTCAACCTGGTAATTAACTTTCCTCCAATTCAAAGCCATGTGGCACAGTCATGTTATTACTTGGTATATATTTTGCTCACTTGATAAATATGGTGCCATAAAATGTCATATATTTGTCCCGATAATGAATAACCGTAAACAGACTGTCCGCCAATATACTTTTCATCTCTGAAGATCTCACGGGGTCTATTCGAACCATGCAATTTACACATGAAGCGAACTTTTCGTTAAATCATCATGTGGTGGGAACCATCACTGTGTGGCAATCGCAGGCGCAAAATTTCGCAAATGATTCCGCTGGTCCGTAGTGTTGTGAAAGTTCATGCACTCTTCCCAAATTAGAGAAAGTGCACATTGGTAAGAACATAAGTCACAGATGTTCGATCACAGTCAGTTGATCAAGAAACAACTTGGACTGGTATAGGATCGGAAAAATTAACCTATTTCGATTTTGTGAAATTGAAATTGTTTAGATGATCGTACACTGTATGCAGCGTTCCTATCACCTTGATATTCGTAGCTATCCTACAGACGAATGACGGCACATTAATAGCGATCACAAACCCTTTCCACAGGTTGCTGCGCTTCTTCCACTGTATTGCAGTATTGCTGTCTAATAGAATAAATATGCTAAGAGAATTCGGTACTCTGATCATAGAGGAGCAGCTGTGCCATCAACAATCAAAAAATACGGATGACGAACCGGATTTTCGTGAGGACTGAACATTGAGTAAGGTATATGTTGCCAATCAGCTTTAATATACCACACGGAAAACACAACTATCAGGCATTATAGACAACTATCGGAGATGGTGACTTGTTTTGTCGCGAAATGTCCGATGTAACCGTATGAAAACGTACTATATGGCGCCAGCTCAGTCAACCCATTCATCGCAACTGCACGTTGTGTCTTCTTCTAAGCCATAATGTGTTGAGTATACCTAAACAGTCGTCAAGCCAGATCGACCCACACAAAAGTCTGACACGAAGATAGCTTACATGATTTGTTGGTTGGTTAGTCAACCGCAAAATAATCGTTGGTTTCACATCCTGACTAAGCGCACTGGGTTACACCAGAATTAACCGTTTGGTGGTGATGGATGTAGAATTGAAAAAAATTAGACGTCGACATCCGCTTTACAAGTGTAAGCCCCAAATGGTGGACACTGCAAAACAACGGGAAGCTTTGGATGAAAAAGCTGATTTTAGCTGACGGGATCAAAGTCGACTTTCTGACAGTCGTGGTCGCCGAACGTAGCGAAACAATTCCAACGTTACCCACCTCTACACACAAATATGTTTGACGACGTGAGATATCCATAGTAGTGAGGACAACTGAATGCCAGCAACCCAGCTTATTGACTAAACCTGAGACTTTGTGAGCAACACAATGCCTGCAGCTATGGAACAAAACTTCTCATTTCAAATGCAAACTTGGAACATTTGGCCGACCGATAAGCATCAACTTGGAAGACACACGAAACAGTCGGCCGATTTTACCCAGACCGCCAGTGAATAAATTTGGGCTATATATTACTGTGAGCTACGTCATGACATGTTTCCTGGCGTGATTGCCGTGCTACCCGGTGTATGGACATGACTAGTCTATAAAGAAACTATCCTGTATTGCTTTAGCTACTTTGTCTTTGGTGTCTTCTGACCGACAGATTCCGAATGTCCAAAATGTTAAGGTGAGCTCTGGTATAAATGTCCGAAGAGCGGAAGTTGGCAGAGTGATACAAAAAGCGAGCCACACTAACCTCATTGCGTTTTGTGTTCATTTGCTTCATTGGTTATATAGGTTACAAATATGGTGAATTTTCAAAAGTTGCAGGTCACAGTAACCAAGGCCTAAGCGCAAAATTTCGTACGAAAACCAGACGAACGGAAATGTTTTAGTGGAATAATTGGTCAGATTATACGAGCTCGGGTGGGAACTCATGGACACAAACAACGAGCATGCTTAAGCTTGCCCACATCCGAGTAGTCCGGTAAGCTCAAGCTAACGTGCGTCAAAGGCAAATTTTCTCCAAAATAGATTATCCAAACGACGCAGTCAGATTCCTGTCACATAAGACAGGGATAATTTCCATAATGCACCTTAATTAAAATTTTGTGGACTGTGTGAGTATGGAATGATGAATAACATTTCATTGGCTCTATCGTCTGATACAAGAAAAATAAGACCTTCGATAGACAATAACGAAAAACAGCTTGAAATTTCGTAACCTTTCAAAAATCATAAGTGGTGTTCGATCACTCGTATTCTAGGACAGATGACCCCGCTGCGCTACGAGATGATCCGATTGTCATCAAGCCTGTATGCTTTCTACGTTTCACGAATGGATTGTTTGAACCGGAAAATACACTGTTAAAGCTTCACTGTAAGATCCTGACTGATGTTTGCCGCAGGCAAGCAAGTAAATGCGAGCAGTAAAAATTGGAGGATTTACGTCACTTCAAATCGAACAGCGCCAGACGTGATCGCAGCCTTTGCATTCAGATAAGTCTTTCGATTAGCCGACTTCAGAATGAAGCACCAGGCCCGTCATTGTATGACACATCCCTTTACGCGGGCTGGTTTAGTAGATCAGCCAAAAACGGGCCGTCTGTTCACTGTGCGCCAATAGCGAGCCGCGATAACCAGGGCTAGTGAATTAAGCTATGATATTCCACAAGAAGCTTACGACCCAGTACGCATTTACAAGAAGCTACTGGCGGCAAAAGAGAGAGAAACGTAGGCCTGTAGGTGAATACGAGACTCGCTATAAAATCAAACAATAAAACAAATGCAGTGGTCACGATGACTGGCATCTTCCACACAAACTAAAGATCGCCGGCGGTTCCAGTACAGTTCAAAGTCAGATGAAAGTTGTAAACAAATAGTCACTATGAGTGTACCAGTGGATAAGTAGACACAGCGGTGATTCCCACAACGTTACGTCCAGACACATGAATGACGCATCACCAGGCAGTCTTGAAAATATTTCCAACAAGTTGGTCACTAGGGTTATCACTTATCTTTGATCGTTAGCAGTGTGGAACAAGCTGCACAATACTTGAGCGGACTACGTGGAGTGGATCAAAGAATGAATGGATGTAAGCAGAACGGTTGAGATGCATTCGCCACAGTGATCGTGTTGTTGCACAACTTGTCTTCGAATTTGAAGATAACAACCAAACCCAATACTACCGGTTCCTTTAAGAAACGGCAGGAAATAAAGAGTGACAGTCAAATTTGTGAAAAGCTTTTATGTGCGCTCAGTAAAGTTCCGCATTCAGTGGTGATGAATTCGCGTCTGAATTCGTTAGATGCGTTTCTTGGAATCGCTCCGATTCTGTGATTGAGTTAGGCGCGAGAAGTGTAGGAGGACAAAACATTTGCGCGATTCACGTGTCTAATACACCGGTTCGAAACTGATAATTCAAGTCATTTGGCTCTTGTTAGTTTGTCTGGTTCAGTATCCAGCAGGCTTCCATCGATCTGAAAGACAATCATTCGATGCATTTTACTATCCTGAGAAATTTATTATCAGAAACATGCAAGAGAGACCTACGCAAGCCCCAGTAGACACAGCTGATAAGAAAAAGATCTGTTACTTTGCCGTTCAAAGGGGACGCGGCAGCCGAGTTGATAACGCGTCAACTAACTGACGCGATCGGTAGTACCTATTTTGCAGCAACTCCTATCGTAACGTTCCACTCAAAACTGACGGTGCCACTTAATCTGAAAGATAATATGCCTAACAATGCCGCCTTATTGTTTGATCTATTCATTTGCTTGTTCATGTGGTTCAGCATACATTGATCGCACCACTGGGCGTTTATTAGAAGGGATTCGTGAACACTGTCCGGCGTGGCTTCACTCCGGAACAACAGTGAACATTAACTCCTATTCTTGCCCACCCAGTCGACTGTGACCAACACACACAGACACAGATAAGGTTTTTCGCATCGTCTACCGTGCCCTGGCCGCCGGGTCACGAATTATCAAGTGGTGCATCCAATCTATAACCGAGGCGGTCGTAATCCGATTACGTCAGTCGGATTTGTGTGTTCAAAAGCAGTTCGTACACACCTTGGGATAACCGTGGCCGAAAACTAGCAGTCAACCCATGCGACAATTTGATTCCGTCCCCACCAACTCAGCCCAATTAACGCTGACTTCCCCAAACCTATCTGCCTTGTGATCACAACCACAACGAAGTCGTGTTTGTGTTTTACCCAATTGCCTCACACTTGTACTATTTTTGATCCATAATTTTTCCTACAGTTTCTTGATTTGATATATAATTGTACCAGTCTATGATGAGAATTTATCGAAAACAGTTCTGTTCTCTGAAACCAAAATTGTTTTCAATGATTTCTACGGAAATTTTCAATTATTTGAAGCATTTGACAACAATGATCTTGGGAATTACAGAAAACACCAAGAAGAAATTGGGTTTGCCGCCCTAACCCGATCCTAGTTAAACGAGAATCTAATGATGATATAACTGAGTTTTCCAAGGTGCAATCAAAGACTTTGGAAAATTGATCTTTCAGTTAAGACCGTACAAGAAATGACTTGATACCCGTGCAAGGTTCGCAGTCAGAACTTGTGAAACTTCTTGTCATGACCGCGTTGGCCGCTGTCAGTCACCACGGTGAAGAAATGCTCGAACAGTTTCATGCTAAAAATTGTTTGCAGGTATTAGATCACCGTCGGGTCTTGAAAATTCAGGCGGACACAGACCAAAATTTCAACCCGCAGCTGATAAGTAATATGCCGAAGACCGTTAACTAGTTTGACATTCACCCAACGAACAAGTTCAACGTTCAGCATTTCCTT
>LUCH01007123.1:14332-28504 GCA_013368495.1 Paragonimus heterotremus
CGGAATACTCTCCGGGCTCGATGCGGTGGACCTTAAATAAGCGTTAACCCATGGACAAGTCTAAAACGTGAAAACAAACAACGGATAAAATACCTTAAAGAGTGTGTCCAGCACGCGGCCAATGCCAGTATACTGTAAATGTTGAGTTATCCCCCAAATGACGGATTTCACTGCGTTGTTCACATCTTCCATGCAATGAACATGTCCAGGGCCAACTCCAGAAGGGGGAGTATCGAGGAATGATGGGATATGCTCGGGGATTGGCATGCTAAACGTGCGGCAGAACTTCCCAAACACAAAGCGGGCAACACCAATCACGAAGACCTGTAGGTCAACTGAAGGCCACTAGAAATAAATGGTCCACGAATCAGCTGCTGGTACACGGGTTCAAGGCAGAAGCCCGGAGGTCCAAACGTTTCTTCTTGCTCAGTACCAAACGGACGTCTGTGGACCTTATAGGGTATTGTACACACTCTCACTTGAGCGGGAGTTTCGAATTCGGTTCAGGTTGTCTCGTGCTATTTAGATTTTTGGTTGTTTTATCTAGTGTATGTTTATTCTCAGTCATATTAGGTTTATTTAGGACTGCACTAGTGTATCTCCCTAGGTTGCTTGGTTTTTAGTTGTAGTATTCTGGTTTTGTTATTGCTGAACACTTTTATTGATTATCTCGTCGCTGTATTATTGTATAATTCACCTTTGTATAGTGCCGCACCACTGGATTGTATTTTATTCCTTTTTGAACCAACTCGGTTAAAAAGTTTTTGTAATGGATGACCTAGGTTTTTATTGTGGGGACTACAGTTGTCGTAAGCCGGTTACTGAGGGTATCCAGTGGGATAACTGTGTAAGTGGTATCACAGCCGGTGCTCCAAACTGGCCGAGTTTGCAGTGAGGTTGTACAGACAGCATAACCAGTTGAAATGGGTCTGCTTTCACTGCTGTTCATTAGCGGAAGTCTTCTCACGACTAATACAAGATTCTGGGAGCCATTGGGGCACTGATAAGAAAGAAAGTGCCCAAGCAGTTCCTGTCGAGCAAAGGGAGTGTAAGATGGAGAAGGTAATTGAAAAGCAGAGGGAAGAGATAGCAGCTCTCAAGTTGAAGATCGATGAAATTGTGGACGACACAGTGAAACTGCGTATTGCAGGCGAAAAAGTAATTGGGAGATCCCGTAACATACCGGTTCTCAACAATGAAGAGCTAGTAGTCAGATAGGTAAAAACCAGAAAAGAGCTTGATAGAAGGAGGGTGATGGAAATTCTCAGGGTGGCAGGGTCATCTGCAGCCACCGGTACCAAACGCATACATAGACTAGTTAATTGGAGACTAAGAAATTCTAACAGAGCTCAAAACCAGGCACGTCCAATACTTATCGAGTTTATACAAGTCTCCCAAAGGGACTATGTACTCAGCAAGGCCGACAGAGTACATGAACTGTCACGAGGTAGGTATCAACTCATTCCGGACAATAAAGTGGACTTAGAGTATGACGGTGAGTCAACGTTACTGCCGCAAACAACAGCCTGTAGTGTTTCAGGTTGACCGTGGGTCCAAGTAAAGGATATGGCCGTACTGGCGACTCCATTGATCCAGTGCAACCGACAAGCTGAGTTACGGGGAAATAGCAGGGACGTTGGATACAAAAAGATCTCACCCATGACTACACTTATTACGACAGTAACATGTAGCAGTAGATCCGAGGCTGGCTGTAGTAAAAGTAAAGGAACCTCCCTCGCCGCTGAGGTAAGCACCACCTGTATGACGGAACAGAAACCCAACGGGACACAGGGAAGCCAGGAGGCTTCTGTTAACAGAGCAAAGTCGGAAAAAACCATGAAGTTGGCAACAACTAAGGCCAAACCTTACGGGAAAGGGGTTGCCCCTGTATGTAAGCCCTTAAATGGGAGTCAAGCAATCTGCCACAGTCAGGTTGCTACTAAAGATGTCGCCCAACCAATGACGATGACAATGCAGAAAGAAAGGGATACGGAGACAAAGGAAAGCGTTAGGGTTGCTGTTGTCAAAGGAGTTGGAAAGCTTGAAAAAGTGGTGGAGCCAAACGTTTTAGTGTTGGACAGAGGAGCCACTCAAAAACGGACAGTATCCTCCGGTCCTCTTCCCGACGAGAGTTCTGACACGGTAGAGATATCCGGGCAAATGCCGCATGGAAATAACCTCCAGTTTCGGTATCCAAATGCCTGCAGCATTAGCGCAAAGTGGGGGAAGCTTGAAGAACGTAGTACAGGTTTCTATGTCATAGCTGCGGCTGAAACATGGCTACATCCTGAATTAGCTTTGGGGAACTGCCCTCCGGAGGACTTTTCCCTTTACAGACAGGACCGCACGGATGGGCGCGCGGGTGGAGGTGTCTTACTGTTGGTAAGCAATCAGCACAAGCTGTGGGGTCCCCTTCTCAGTAAACACCCTGAACGTACAGGCAGTTTCCTGCTACATTAAGGAGGATAACAGGAGACTGCTTTTTTACAGAGTCTATAGGGGACCACTGGCTGACAATGTCTAAGATAAGTTTCTCCTGAATTTCTTAAATGCTCCAGTTAGTGATTCAGCGAACTTGATGGCAGCTGGAGACTTCGACCTCCCGAACATCTCCTGGGACCATGAAACAGCCAGGACGGGTATTCCCGAAGGAATATTTCTGGACTGATTGCACTCCAATTCGTTAAGCCAACATGTTCAGGTGCCTACTCGGTTCCGACACGGACATGTACCATCCGTGCTGGACCTAATAGTTACTCGACACGAACAGGGTATTGTAAACTTGGAACGTGAGGCTCCGCTTGGGAAGAGCGATCATTGTGTTCTGAGTTTCGAAGTCCATGCGACAAAAAAAGCCTCCCCTGAAAACATTTGTCCACAGTTTTGGTCGAATAGATGTCGCACGACTCTTGGAAGTGGCATGAAGCATGTCCTGGGCTCCGGAGGGGGAAGACGCTTCTCTAGAAGATATATGGAGAGTCATCAAAAAAGGGCTTACAGTACTCATGAACCAGTTTGCACCGCTAGTACCAAGAAGAGCTCGAAACCGTCCGCCCTGGTGTGGACAGACTCTACATAGAGCGTCTTACAACACAAATAAATGTTGGGGGAAATACAAGAAAAAAGAAAACCATCGTAACTGGCTAAAGCACAAAACTAGCAGAAATGCAGCCTGCAAGGCCCAGCGCCTGGCAAAATGCCGCCTTGAAGCAGGCTTTGCGCGCAAGGCCAAAGCAGTTCCGAAGCACTTTTACTCGTATGTTCAATCCAAGGGAGTCTGCAGGCAAGAAGTAGGAACCCTGTTGACAACGGAGGGTAAACCAGCCACCGATGAAACAGAGAAAGCCAACCTCCTCCGAACATTTTTCCAGGGGGTTCACAGGAAGGATGAGGGCAAGATTCCGTCAACATTGAAGGAGTCCAGACCTCACAGCATCATGAACAATATAGTCCTCACCGAGGAAGAAGTTGGGAAGGTCCTAGGCTCCCTTAAATCCTCAAAATCCGCAGGAGCTGATGGCATCCATCTGGGCATTGTTAAGCCATTAGCGGGATTTCTTCAGCGTTCACTGTGGAACCTGTTTACGACTTCCCGCAAGTACCCATTGGCAGTCTCCACTGACATTGAAGAGATGTTCCAGCAAATGAGAGTGCCATGTCGTGATCGAAGAGCATTAAGTTTTCTTTGGTGGGGTTCTGATTCGTTTGAAGGACCGCCAGATATTCACGAGCTGAATGCCCACCCCTTTGGAGCCACATCGTTGCCACTTTGCGCAAGCTTTTCACTACAAAAGGTAGCTGTGGATGATCAGCAGAAGTTTCTACCGAAGACTGCGACTGTAGTGAAAGAGAACTTCTACGTGGATGATTGTCCAATGTCATTCGACTCAATATCCCAGGCCAAGGCTGTGATAGATGAACTTCGGTGCTCCCTTTTTTGACCGTTTGAGTTGGCATATTCGGCCGTTTGAGGTTCCATCAATCGTCTCTACTGGTTAGCAGCAAGTTAAAGCACGCTGAAAGTCTGAGCCGTTGAGGGCTCTTGGGAAAACAGTGAATATAAAATCTTACGGGAATGGACGACGGGAGCCATGCCAAAGGGTCTGTGGCCTTTGCACGTAAACAATACCCGCCTTGTTACTGGCAGTGGTCACAAAAAAATCATTGATAACGCGCGTGGCATCCTCTGGAATAGTAAGAACCACTAATACCAACACCAGAGGTTACTAGACACGTGTAGTTGAGTCCACGATCTATAACGAATGAACGGCGACTAGAGGAAGTAATACAAGTGCAATTCTTGTTATCACCGACTGGTCTGGTAGTTTTTCAACAAGTTCCGTGGTTTGAACCAGGAAGGTGGGCTGTACTAGCGACTATCTACGCGAAAATTTAAATGGACACATAAGCATCAGTGATTGTGGTTACTAGATCGATGTGCCGAATAATTACGAGAACGAAACTACCGATCGCGACTGCAACCCTTGATTACTGCAGCAGTTTTACCTTCTCCAAGATTTTGTTGTCCATTCCAATTTGGCCTGCTGAAAATCGCGTCAATCTACCTAGCGGATATGAGGTTGAAACAAAAGCTCGCTAGTGGTTATAATTTTCATCCTATCTACCAGTCCATCAGGTTGATATAAGATTTTGTTCCCTAGATAACACAGGGCTGTCGACGAACTAAGCCGTCTCCCTGGACATACTTGTTGATCCTGCGCATCAGGAAGATACCTTCTAATGCACGGCGCATTATTCGTTTTCCACGGGTACGAATTAACCAGACGCGAAATACAAAAGACCGTAGATAGAAGAGACCGAATCTTTATTGCAGGAAATATACAGATGGTCTTTTATTGCGCTAGAAATGGCACCGACACGTAAGTTATCTAGAGACCGGTCGTCGACGAGCGATTAAACCAGAAGTGTGTGACACACGTGTGCGTTCGTGTTTGCGCCGTAGTCACAGGGCATGTAGACAAACAATCGGACAACATGCATCATGTGAACTTTCATAATAGCCTAAATACAATATGCAAATATGAGTTTGGGAGCTATTTTACACATCATACCGCGGGCGGGCCAGTGAAATTTCCAGGCCGCTACACCGCTTTCCCTGGAAGAGTACTGTGACAACAACCCTTTTATCCTAATGAGGATAACTGTGGCCAGCCACCCTTGGTCTGATCTGGTTCATGACATACCAAATGATATCTAATCAGCCTGCAATTGGTACGACAGTTCCTAGACGCCGCATGTGGAAGAGCACTAAGGCCCACAGATCCTAGCGGGCTCCCACTCGAGTATCCTCCCTTGAAGGTGCCGAAACAGCCGCAAAAACGTAAATGTTCGGGTTGGGGTGTCCAGTGAACGTTTGCAAACGACATCGAATTTGGAGTCGGAGATGGTCGCGATCAATGGTGTCACATGCGTCATGCCGGCGTCGGACAAAATATGCCACCGAAAATGAAACGAAATCGGCTGAGTATCGATACAACGATAAATGACGTACTCAACCAAATTGTGCAGCAATAAACGAACGTTTGAATAAACGACATGGACAAAAATACCCGGTATTTTTGGTCTGGAAACGTTTTTTGGTGATTTTTTGTTTTGCGATTGTTGGTGCATACAATCCTACCGTTCTGCTGAACGCCTCGGCCGATATACCTTGCTTCCAGAAAGAGTAGTGAGCGACGTCGGGGGCGTATGTACCGGGGGTTTCAGGATCGGCTCATCCGAGTTGCTGTTGGGGGAGTAAACAAGCATGGGCTGGGTAGCGGCGGGAGAAGAACTCGACTGCGAGGACGTATCAGGTAAGTCATAGTAAGCGGGCTTGAGGCGGTCGATGGAGACGGTTTCCCGTTTGCCTAAGCGATCTATGATATGCACCCGGTCCTTTCTTTGCGACACTTCGAAAGGTCCTTCGTATGGACGTTCGAGAGGACGTCGCTGCCCATCCACGAGTACGAAGACGTGCGTGCATTGATGGAGGGCGTGCGGGATAAAAGCCCTACGGTTTGCTGCCGGGTGCCCGTCGAAGTAAAACGGCGCGTATGGACGGTGAGCTGTTCGGCCAAGGCGGCATCGTATTTAGAGTGGTCTTTAGTGATTGACAAACAATCCCCAGGCAAACGTAGTGGTTAGCTGTAAAGAAGTTCGCCGCCGGGAACTTGGAGGTCGACCTTGAGGGCCCCACGGATACCGAGTATCACCATTGGCAGGGCTTCTTTCCAACGGATGGAATCGACCACACAGAGCGTTGCTTTCAGCTGTCTATGAAGACGTTCAACCATTCCATTTGCTGCTGGATGGTAAGCTGTAGTAGGGAGCGGTGGCGTCCTAAAGTATGCAGTGTTTCACGAAGCAACCACTTTCGAATTGCGGACCACGGTCGGTTGTAACAGTGGCGAGGCAACCATGCGGTGAAACCCAACGTTCGATGAAAGCGCGCGATACTGTTTCGGCGGAGGCGTTGGGTATTGGGATCGCTTCGGGTCATCGGCTGAAACGATCGATCATCGTGAGAAGATAGGACAGACCATTGGACGGTGGCAGAGGACCAACGATGTCGATGTGTACGTGGGAAAGACAAGAAGTAGTCGGATATCGCCCTATCAGGGCTGATACGTGGCGACGGATTTTAGCTTGTTGACAAGTTAACCAAGCGCGCGCTCAGTTTCCGATGTCCTTTTGCATACCGGGCCAAACGTATCTATCGGAAATTGGCAGTGGCTGGGATGCCTTGATGGGCGATGTTGCGTAGTGTGTCGAACACACGTCGCCGGAAGAGATGAGGAACCGCCGGACGCGGATGTCCAGCGGAAGTATCGCAAATAATCGTGCCGGCAGATGTTGGCAGAGGTTGATCCGTCAGAAGCAGAGCAGTTTGCTGGCAGAAAGCGCGGAAATCGATTTCCGAACGTTGCGCGTTGGCCATAGCGTTTAAGTCGATTGGGTCGTGACCAGCTAGTGCTGACAGTCGGGATAAAGTATCAGCCACAACGTTATCGCTGCCGAAAACGTGGCGTATGTCTGGAGTGAATTGAGACACGAAGTCTAAATGTCGAACATCGCGGGGCGAATGCCTATCGGACCTACCACGGAAGGCAAAACCAACGGTTTGTGGTCAGCGAAAATCACAAACTGGTTTCCCTCGAGAATACGTCGGAAATGACGAACGGTCGAGCGGACTGCTAACAATTTACGACCGAACGTGTTGTACCTTGTTTTAGCCGGAAGTAGACGTCTGGAAAAGATAGCGAGCGGCTTCCAGAGTCCATCGACGAACTGTTGAAGCACAGCGCCGACTGCGGTGTCCGACGCGTCAACAGCTATACTTATTTCTGTAGCTGAGTTGAAGTGATTTAACATGACAGCGGTAGCTAATGCCTCCTTAATTCGATCGAACGATTCGATGGCTGCCGCCGATAACTCTACGCCTCCGTTGATACGGCCGCGACGTAATTCGGTTAAAGGTTGCATCAGCCGAGCACAGTGAGAAGTAAATCGTCTGTAACAGTTAACCATTCCGTTAAATCGACGGATGGCGGCGAGAGTAGTAGAATGGGGAAATTCGCGGATTGCTTTCACCTTATCGATCAACGGTCGAATTCCGTGTTGATCAACGTGGTGTCCTAGGAACTCTATTGCAGACTGGCCAAAGACGCATTTGTCCGCATTAGTGGTTACCCCGAAAGTTGGTAATCTGTCGATGAGCTGTCGCGGATGAATTTGGTGTTCTTCATCAGACGCGCTTGCAACTAGTGAGTCGTCGATATGGTGATGGACAAAATCCAAACCTTGTGGGACGTCGTCGATGAAACGTTGAAACGTTTGCGCGGCGTTTTGTAAACCAAACGGCATGCGTAGAGATTCGAACAGGCCGAATGGTGTGATGACGGCTGTCTTTGTGACATCGTCTTCCGCAACCGGAATCTGGTGGTAGGCGCGTACCAGATCGATTTTCGAGAACACACGGGTACCAGGAAGGCTAGCCGTGATGTCCTGTATATGCGGAATCGGGTACCTGTCAGGTACCGTGGCGTTGTTGAGCGAACGATAATATCCACAAGGGCACCAATCGCCCGACGCTTTGGGGACCATGTGGAATGGTGATGCCCAGGGGCTACTGGACGGACGGATGATTCCGAGCTGGAGCATGTGTTCAAACTCAGTGCGAGCTGTTTTTAACTTGCCCGGTGTCAACCTGCTAGCTCTGGCGAACACCGGCGGTCCCGCCGTGACCACTTGGTGCCTCGTGCAACCTGTGACGGCAAGTAGTGATGAGGACTGTCGAAAAACAGTCGGTACTTGTCGGCTAGGAAGTTAAAGGAAGTTAATTTCATAGAGATTTGATACACGGGACTGATTGATGTCTTATCGGTCAAAATTCCGGTAACGGTAAGCTTTGTCGTTTGATCGGCTAGATGGCGTCGTCTGGAGTTTACCAAAAGGTCGAAGTGCTGGAGAAGGCCGACGCCAATTATCGCCATTTCGACGTCGGCGATCGTAAACATCCAGCGGGAGGGCCTACGAAGACCTAAGTTAAGCAAGCGAGAGCGCTGACCGAACCCTTTAATAGTGCTTCCGTTGGCCGTGCGAAGGTTAGATGTAACCGATCTGTTCGAGTCAAGGGCTTCAGGTGGGATCACGCTGACCTCAGCACCTGTGTCGATAAGATAGCGAATTCCAGATTCGTGATCTTTTACAAAGAGCAGACGACCTGGCAGACGGGCTACGTCAGTAGCTGCGAGGATCTTGCTGCCCTGATTGCTGACTGGACCCAAAGTACAAGGCTGTCGGCATCGTCGGGCGTTGTTGCCAAATTGCTGATGATACCAGCAATGGTAGGAATTAGCGTTCGGTGGCGATTGATGAGGTACACGTTACTCTGAGCGGCTTTTGTGTCGTCGAGTGGGTGTAGTCGAGCGTCACCTCGAATGCTGCGTCGTTAAAGCCTGAACTTGCTACGTAAGGCTAGCTACTTGAGCAGTCAAAGTGACAATCGTACCCTGACTGCTCGAAGCAAACTGGGAAACAGTGGTGCCGTATGTTTCCACGATCCGGTCGGCTGTGTCGGATAAGTTGATAAGGTCGCCAACGGGTTTGCGCTAAGGATTCTTTGCATATCCTCAGGTAAACGTTGAAGCCATATCTCTTTAAGTAGAGCCTCTTCTGTCTGTGTCGTACCTGCTAACCGTTGCATGTGGAGAAGGAGCTGCGATGGTTTGCGGTCACCGAGCTCAGTCGCACTCAAAAGTTTAGCAATACGTTGGCGGTCAGACAAACCAACGCGCTTAATTACGGCTGATTTGAGTTGCTCGTAGGGTTTCGAGGGGTCCGGTAACTCCAGAGTATCGCCCGCCTCGTCAGTGATGTAAGGTGGCAAGGCCGCAACCATGTGGTGGAAACGGGTTTGCTCTGAACTAATCTGCCGTAGCTCGAACGTGGCTTCTAACTGAGCAAACCAAGATTTAGGATTGTTCTGTCGAAATGGTGCGAATTGGGCGGCTAGTGTACTGATCGAAGCGTCTGGCAAAACGTAGCGTTGAGCGTCCTTTACAGTAAAATAGATAATGAATGGAATCAAAAACGAATATATGAAATATATAAAACTAGTAACTCACAGTTAAACAAAAGATACACCTGTGGAAAATCAATTATTCGAGAAGGCTCACCAATTAATATTGAACCGCAACAAGAATGCTGGAGAAAAAAGGATTATAATTCGGGCTCACCAATTTATAGTGAACCGAAGGAAAAATGCTACAAGAAAATCGGTTGATATGCGGACTCACCAATTTAGTGCACGGCGCGCTAGGTTGGTTTTCCTCCAGGTACGAATTAACCAGACGCGAAATACAAAAGACCGTAGATAGAAGAGACCGAATCTTTATTGCAGGAAATATACAGATGGTCTCTTATTGCGCTAGAAATGGCACCGACACGTAAGTTATCTAGAGACCGGTCGTCGACGAGCGATTAAACCAGAAGTGTGTGACACACGTGTGCGTTCGTGTTTGCGCCGTAGTCACAGGGCATGTAGACAAACAATCGGACAACATGCATCATGTGAACTTTCATAATAGCCTAAATACAATATGCAAATATGAGTTTGGGAGCTATTTTACACATCATACCGCGGGCGGGCCAGTGAAATTTCCAGGTCGCTACAACCCTACGTCTAATGCACGTTGCATCAGTTTTCATTCTTTGATTCTGGGGTTCTCATACTGATTCTGCTGATGAGATAACACAGATGAACAACGCGCTTCCTGGATTATGTAAGTTGGTACTGCAACACATGGTAGAACAGCGCACAGTACTCCATTGCATGGAGCTTTAAGTCGTTTTACCAAGAGATGAATGAACAAGACATGGAATTAAACGGAGCGTTCAGAATGAAGACCGGACTTCTGTTTTATGGCAAGTACAGTCGAATCTCCACAACGTTATAGATGGCGTCAACACAGAAAATTAGCCATAGAGACTAGAAACCGGCTGCCGAAGAGCGAATAAGCCGGGACTATGTGGTTTTCAACCCGCGCCACATAGTCACATGCCACGTGAGCAAACAGTCGGACGGCAAAATTGTGAGAACGACCTCTATAATATAAGTGCAAAGTGTATTTGTAACCTTTGGAACTATTCTACACTTCAAGCCGTAGCTGGCAGTTTGAAGTTACTGTAATCTAAGAAGCTCCCCAATCGGGTGCAACACTGTTAACAATCTTTCGATGTTGGTGTAGATAACTGATGCCAGATATCATTGGTCTAGTACGGTTTGTACCATCATCCACGAGGACTTTGAGCAACGAGCATTAATGACCCGACAAAGCCGAATAGTGAAAACAAGATTGGTTCACAATGCCATGGTACTATTAAACAAATTATTGAAGTTAATAAGTAGGCAACCCCAACAGTTTCGACCGACGGATCCTTTCCTTGGAGTAATCACAATTCGATGACTAGTAGGCTAAGGACGAACTCTAATCACACAATACGATCTTCATATCCATCAGAGATTTCCAGACAGTCAGCAGGTTCAAAAACACTGGGGACGAGCCAAGCACACTGTAACATGCAAACCGGCCGTTTCTTCTGTGATCGTCCGTGACACTTACGGACAACGTTGGGACAATGTGGAAACACCGGGCGACATCGTTCTTTCGAAGCGGGAGTTCCAACAACAGTCCCGTAAAAGAAAACGACAAGAAACAAGCATGAGCCAAAGGCCCAGTAAGCAATGCACACGATTTACACAAGCAACTAAAACGGTGTCAACAAAGCAGCACGCTCTGTTACGCAATTCAAATTCAAACTGTGCGCGCTTGCTTGTTTCGGCTGCACGTTACATAACTTCCCTCCTCGTTGAGCACTGTCCCCGGTGCTCCAAACTCTCTGCAAGCCGGCTGGTGCTTATGTAGCCAGGGAACACTAAGTACCTGCGGGTCCTTAGCCCGTTTTACTTGGAACCTCTTTCTTGCACTTGTTTTTCATCCCGACACTTTCCTCCTGATCCCGGAACATTTTTATCCGGATACCACTTTTTTTCACGGCACTCTTTTTTACCATGGCATCACTTTTATCCTGGCATCTTTTTTTGCATCCTGACAGGGTCGCCGAAATGTAACATGCAAGCCTGCCGTTTACACGCTGATTGTCCTTTACAACTACGGGCCAACTCTGGGGCAATGTGGAGACACCGGGAGACAGCCCAGTAAACACGTGGCCGACTCGGCCAAGTTGGCCAAGAGTGGGCCAGGTGTTGGCCTGTCTTTTCTACTCCGTTGATCAACCAAAGGTGAGAAACTTTGGCGAATGTCGCCTTATCATGGGACTACTTTTGTGGGTAAATAATGATTATGAATAATCTGAGAATACAATTTTTCATGGCAATAGATAGATACTTGACTACGGAGCAAGTGGTTGTCGATTGAAGGTAAATGTTTTTCACCCAGGCTAATCTGATAGCTCTGGGTCGTTTGGTTGTCACGCGCCTCCGGTTTGGTCGGTCTTCACACTGTTGATTTTTGTAACGTTTTACGGATGATCTTAGATAACTATGTCAGGTCACTGTGAATGTTTGTGTGATATAACGTACCCTTATTGTTAAGTGAAGACATGTTACAACTTGACCTGAAGACTAATTTTCACCCAGGTGTTTGATTTTTTGATAGTCTTGAATCAATCTGGTTAATAAACTTTTGATGCACCATGAGTTCCGGGCGAAGGCTGTATAGTCGGACGATTGTATATCGTCGAATACGGCGGGAACGTCTACGACTTGGCATCAGTTTTACCGGTTTCCTCCATTACTATCCCTGTCACCTTGGAGAATGAAATTACTCCATCAGAGATACCTGGTTTTCCTTTATTTTGTTACGTTTATTTTAAACCGAATATGACGAAGATGACTAGGTAATGAAGGACATGTGTTCAGCCTCATCTGTCGAGGCGATACACAATCCGCAAGGTTCATGTGTTTGTTGATCAAGGAGGAAACCTAGTATTGAAGCCTTGAATTCCTACGAATGTCGGCAATCAACTTCAACTTTCAGTTCAATGCTAGGTGCAGGCAGTCGTGATGATGTTCCTGACTATTGTTTTTCTTCCGTAGATCCGCACCCTTTCAGTCGTCTACCAGGGACACACAGTTGATGAGTACACACGAAACATATGTGACCATGTGTTTGCCAAATCGTTGGCAATGAAGATAAACTGGCTGGGGACGAACGGAAAGAGTCGCCTAGTGGGCACTAACATTTCCCAAGCAACTACAAGCAACACGTTTTCGTTCTAGTACTCTAAAAGAGGCAGTTTCAACTTTTATAAACTACCCCAAGAGAGTGAGGGAAATGTGGAACAGATCATCATGGGGTGGTTTCAAGGAGTCAAAGACAGAGACGGTGGGAGATCGAAACGCCGATACTCAGAAACTAATCACAAACAGGTAAGAACCTATAGTCGTTGAATTAAAAGGGCAATCCCGGGTTGGAAGACGTGTGGACATTTGCCAGAGTCATGGTCTAACTTTGGGTGCCACGTAGGGGTCTATAATGTGTGTTTCACATTGAGTTGATTTTTGATGTAGTTACAAGTCTAGTTTATTCGTGTTATGACTTCACTTGTTGACGACATTTAAAGCGAAATCACTGACATTCACATGTTGGTTTATCTCCTCTCGGAACATACATTCTATGGAATTTTTGTGTTGTTTTCTTTTTTTTTCTCCATTGTTTTTTCTCGTTATACCCTGTTTTCCCCTTATTTTGGTTGATTTTCCAGATTTTGCTCCATTCGAGGTGTGCGTACGGCATGCTGGATTTCAGGATGTCTTCTACTTCAACGGGAATTATTTCTAATTGCCTCTACTTCTTGGACTCTATTAATTGTTTTCAATTAAATATACATGGACTTTTTATTGTGGTACTTTTCGTTTTGCGGCTAATTTCTGCGTGTTCAGCGGTCACGCAGACGTCTGCAGTAGTATGTCCATCGTAGGAGCAATTTGGAGAGTTGTAGGATGCGTTCATTGTCCATCTACTTATCGGTCCGTGGTAGTTCATCTGAAAGCGTTCGTAGTAAGCGCTTCATCACTAAAATGATCCTGTTAAATTGGCTTGACACCTTGTTGCCAGGTAGGATTGACCGCTAGGAAGAGAATTTAGTGAGACGTACGGAATAGTGTCAGTAGGTCGTACGCATTGGATGGCATGGGTTTCGAACTGCTTCAGTTGTTGAAGCGAATAAATAGGAATGTAAGGAAGCTGCCGTCAGTACAGTTGGCCTACTCGGATCCAACTGTGGCCTACTGGAATCCCACCTTGGCCTACTCCGATCCGCCTCCGGCCAGAGTCGGACCGGCTCTGGATTTTGTTGCACGCCTACTCGGATCCGACTCTTTGCCAACTCGTGCTATGGTCGGACCGACTCCGGGCCAGAGTCGGCGTGTTTACTAGGAGTGTTCTTCCGAAGTAGGGGTTCCAACAACAGTCCTGTAAAAAGAAACAACAAGAAACAAGCATGAGCCAAAGGCCCAGTATGCAATGCACACGATTTACACAAACAACTAAAAGGACGTCAACAACGCAGCAGCACGCTCTGTTACACAGTTCAAATTCAACCTGTGCGCGCTTGCTGGTTTCGACTGCACGTTACAATACACCA
>LUCH01007124.1:6004-28862 GCA_013368495.1 Paragonimus heterotremus
TTTTGTTATACCGTTCCGTAGCCATTTGGGAAGGTGCTCACGGATCCTACTATTAACTCGCAGGTTAGTTAGAGCCGCGTAGTTTTTCTCGTAACAGGTCCAAAATGTGTTGACATTCTGCTCCCGCCATTGAAAGATGTCTATATGCGGTATTTTCCAGTCTGTACTCCCATACTCTTTAGATATTTGGAACACGTCTGGTGCGTTTGTCTTCTTACGTTCGGGAGAATGCAGTACAACGAATCACTTAAGGCACGTTAGGTTTGTTTGTAGAAAGCCGATCCTACGTTGGCAGATATTTGCCTCTACCCTGGAATGTTAACAATCATTTATATATCTATCATTGCTTTGCTGTTGAGATCTTCATGCTTGATATCGTTTGACACACTCTCAACTTAATCTGCACCCAAACTTTAATGAGCTAATTTTCTCCTGATTAGTTCCGATTTGTTACATTTTGAACGCATTTTACGGTGGATAGTTTGTGTAGCCGGTGAATTCACACTCAAGGTTCGAGAGCATTTCTGTCGTAATGTTGTCAACTGTACGGTATAAATTCCAATCCCTTCGTTTGCTTTTCTGATGTTTTTTGGACTGCGAAAACAGTCTCTCACACCAGCCTCACGACAGTTGATATTGGAACCACCGGTTACACGTTACTTAGTGATTTACCCATAATCACCAGCAGCGATTTAATAACACAGAATAAACCGTCCACCCGATTTGTTTTGCTTTCAAACATGATATATTATGAATCTTTCTATAAGGTTCGTATTGAAGGGAGTTAGGACTGGTTTATTATCCAAGCAAACCAATTTGACTGATCACTATTTGATCGAGACTCCATAGAGGATAATTGAAAGCTTAACGCCCTTTATTCGCATGTTGACAGGAGTTTGATTTGTGCACATAATTAACTTCGTTCATCCGAACCTGCACTTATCTCACGAAGTTGAATCAGTGCATTTGTTCCCAGAAGTATGGTAAGTTTGGAATCTACATTCCGACAATCTACATTCTGGCAAATACGAACGGTTGAGGCAAACTGATCAGTCACGTTGACTTCAACAATGTGGCTACTCCACTCTAATTGTATATAAGTAGACATGAGCCAGCATATATAATTCCCAAAACTGAGCCTGCTCTAAGCTAACTGGCCACAGATGTTGCATATGAGGCACGATTCCGAAGTGCAAGCGTTTTACAGCTACAACAGCCAACTGTCTCAAACTCAACCAATGCAGAACAGAGTGCTCTTGGTTTCATCAAGAAGGATCGATCGATTCACATCACTAAGGCCGATAAGGGTAACATCACAGTGATTCTTAACCAAGAAGATTACCGAAAGAAAGTATTGGAACAATTAGTTACCGGACCATATGAAGAGATAAATGAGCAGAAGGCCAACGCTCTTCTTAATAATGTCAAGGCACAGACCAGCAACTTCTTTGGAGTCATTAAGGAAAAACTGGGGCAGTTTACCTGGTTTATACTCAATCCAAAAAGTAACCGTCCTTCACGTTTCTATGTTCTTCCAAAAGTACATAAGGCCGGAATACCCATTAGACCTATTGTTGACTACACTACCAGTCCAACTTACAAGTTGGCTAAGTTCATCAGTCGCATAATCAAACCGTTGCAGAACAAGTTGGTAAGCAACGTTAAAGACTCTTTTGATTTTGTTGATAAACTCGAACACGTGACATAATGTGGTGACAAGACTTCTTAGTTTTGACGTGACCTCTCTTTACACTAGTGTACTAGTAAAATTTAGCATTGATGTTGTAAAAGAATTATTAGATAATGATGACTCTCTTGGTGCACGTACTAATTTATCACCTTCTGAAATTGTATCTGGTGTTGAACTTTGCTTGCACTCAGCCCTGTTCACATTCGACAAAAAACTATACAAGCAAACCGATGGTGTGGCAATGGGTTCCCGTGTTGCACCTACAGTTGCCAACCTATTCCTCGGACACCTAGAACTCTAACTCGTCACATCCAATCGGCATGAAGAGAACGGTCATCAAATCTCTCGTTAATAGAGGTAATAAGATCTGCAACACTGAACGCTCGAAAACAACAGAAATCACTCACATCAAAGAAATGCTTGCTGCTAAGCAATACCCAAACGCGCTTATTGAAACTACAATTAAGCGCATGTCAATTAAGGAGGAAATCAAAAAGAACCAAACTTTCAAATCGACTGTGCAAATACCGTATCGTGGGCAAACGTGTGAAAAATTTCGCTCCATACTTTCTGAGTACGCTATCCGGACCGTATTCCGGTTAGATAGTACTTTAGAACGACTGGTAATGCATCCGAAGGATCCAGTTTCTATAGGTGACCAGACAGACTGTGTCTACGGAATTAAATGTGGTGATTGCAATATCAGCTACATTGGGGAGACAAGCAGACAATTGAAAGTACGTGTTTCGGAACACAAAAGGCACACGAGGTATCCTCCTAAAATGCACTTCAACTTCGCAAACTAGAGAACGATTCGGCCATCGCACTTCATGCACTGTCAGAGAATCACAACGTGTGTTTTGATCAAGCCCGAATGATTCACATGGGTCTGCCTTCCCATGCGCAGCGATGCTGTACTGAAGCCCTCATGATTTACACACAACGCGCCTGTATTAATCGCAATGATCGCAAACCCCTATCTGCAGTGTGGCGTGGATGGATAAACAACACCAGACACAGACGCGTCTTATCTACATCTGTCTCACCCCCACTTAGTAGGCAAAGGATTAGGCCAATCAGTTCAGATTCAGCGCAGGGCGACATAACCACGGCAAATCCAATGACCTCTGTTCCTTTGTTAATGTGATTTCGACTACAGCACTCCTGAGGAAGGCCACCTGAGGTGGTTGAAACGTACAGTATTACAACTTGCTCGTAACGGTGTGTTATTCTCAATCCATTTATCAATAGACCAATGTACCATTGTAAAAGGAGAATTCACACACCCCAAACATGACAATGTTGCCTTCAAGCTCACTGGCAATCTCTTCATCCAGACCCCATCTAAGTTAACACATCTGCTGAACGTCTATTTTAAATCTTCCTTCGTTCGTTCGGATAATTGCTTCCTCGCCAGTCTGTCATGCTCTCTCTTCGTTTCTTCCAGCATGCTCTTCAGCGACAGACATGTCGACGTGCGAATGTCAGTGACTAAAACTGGATCCCATATATCCAGCTCTCGTTTTCTTTCATGTCACTTCTACCGGTCCTGTTATGTTCTTATACAACATCTAACCCACTGTCTTCAGGGTGAAGCAGAGAAATGGTGCGCATGTTACTCGCGCTTATTCAGACGATACAGTATTTGTGGCTCCTTCAGCACCGTGGACAATTCGCTCACTAGAAACAGTCGTTGGTTAGAAATAAGTGTTCCGAAGTCGTTCGGTTGACCAAGTTTCAGGGGCAGTGGTCGAGCCTTGATTATCTTCTCTAATTCTGTTACCATGGTTTGCAGAACTTCACCATCTATTAGCCGATCACTTGTAATCAGCTGGAATATTTGTCATCTCGAGCGTATCAGATGCGTCGATGTGCCAACACGGTAGCTACCGCAGGGTAGAGTGAATGTCAAATCACAGTACCTTCCCGTGAGGTGGTAAATTGTTTCGTCTTTATGCCACGAAAAGAGTCGCGTAGTTTTCGCGTAACAGATCCAAAGTGTTTTGACATTTTCTTTTCATTTTCAAGACGGAATCAGTATTTGGGACTGGTCAACGTACGTGTGTGCTTTCAGATACGTAATAAACTTCTAACGCGATACGTTTCTTTCAAATATGTGGGGATTGTGGCATTTTGCAAACGCTTCCCTGAAGTTCACGATAATGACTGAACAATATTATTTTGTGAATCAAAGTTCATCCAGTTACCTGCCCTCCATTTGATGAATATATGGTCACATGAAATTTGAAATTTCATCTACCCCTGTCTATTTACTTCTCTGTTCGAAAGCACCCAATTATGCGAACACCCGACCATGACTGTACCTCTATTTTGCATTGGAGAATGAAATATTTTGAGTTGTACTATTCAAAATACATTGCTTCTCATCTGATACCTACTTCACAGATCTGCATCAAAATCGGTTAATATACGGACGAACTCTCCATGTCTGTATAATAACTTGACAGATAGGGTGAAACAGCGAAATTTGAAACTAATTATAACTGCTTGTTAGCTTACTTCCTGTTACAATCTAGAACACACGTCAAACTGCGAGCCCTGACACGTAGTCAGCCCAGAGTAGAATAAGAACACGTGACGACAGTAGCGGGTAGCTTTATCGAACACAAGAATATGAATCATCTTAACGATGAGGCATGGATAAGACAAACAGTCAACCAATCGATTGTATGTGTAACACGATTGGATCGTCCGGGGCAAGGGTGAGAGAGAGTGGGACACACGCGTGCACGGGCAGACAGGTAACGCGCGGACAACGGCAGGCGCGGATGCCACACTTCCTCAACAGGTTCCTCTGACTCCGGTAGGTAGTTTACAATATGCTTCAGTTGGCAGGTCAGTTGCAAACGGCCGCTTGATTTATTTTTGATGGTATCCTTTTGTGATTACTCAGTTCTACTTCTCTATGAACAGACGGCTTATGTCGTAATCAATCGTAAGACACATAATCCCAACTAGACACAGTGTTCTAGTTCGTGACGCATTCTCGCTGATCCTTTGAAGTAACAGGAAACGTCTTCTACGGTCTGCTGAGACTTTTCCTATGAGACACCAGAATTCCCCTGTGTATTCACAATGGTGTAGTGAGATCGTAACTGCCCTGGTAGTCAGCATCTCTGTACTTTTAATTTCGATCCTCATGTCTTTCTGTCTAGTCAATCAAGCCATGACTTGCTCCCTATGGAATACCCTATACAGTGGTGAACATAATGAAATATTTAGGCTAATTAAGTTCAAACATCAAGTCAGTGTATACACTAGCCTGTCCTTGGTCAAGACTATGGCAGACGGAGGTTCAAGGTCAACCGTTTTTGCACACAGATAACCGGGTTGCCACACATAATAAGCAGCACCTCGAGGAATTTAAGTATGACAGGCCTGTGACGACTCATCGACACACGGAAAACGCTTGTCGGGTCGACCACACGGCCATGCCATTATTTTGAACAGTGACATACCAGTGTATATTTTGACTTGATGTAAGGACTTAATTCGCTTAATCATTTTTGATGTTCATTGCTGTTATGTGTAGCAACTGACGAGTACATACTAAAGGCACCGCCATCTGGCAAAAAACTCTTCTGACTGCTTTATCTCACGGTATGACCTAATTTAAAAACTGTACGTATATCAGTTTGGCCAAAGAAGACGCGATAGAAGACTAGTGCCTCAACACTGAATAAATAACTTATGCATCTGATTTATTCGAAAAATGGCATCAGGTCATGCATCGCGTATGTTTGCAACAGTTTATGTTTGACAGGCTCAAGCAACATTGCCAGATATAAGACGCAAACGAAAAGCGATAGGGAGCGCAAAACAATCTTCACAGTTGGCTCAGTGCTGTTCTCTGCCACATCGCGAACACCTTCGGTGAGACAATGTTAGCAGGGAATCTGCAGATAGTGGGGAGGTCACTTGAGTGATGTCCGTATTAGAGGCAATGGACACTAACTATTCAATGTGCCCTGCATATCCATTGATTATACGAGATCGCTCGGAAATTATTAGGGCAGCTCACTGAAATCCCCCGATATCACTGACTCTCGAGTTGTCGATTCAAACACACCGGAATTTGGCTGTCAGATTAAAAATTCGCCTTCAAACTTCATATGCGAAAAAAAGAACTGTAATGATTTTGGCGTACAACACGGATGGGACGTAAAGTGAAATTATCCAACTTCTCACAGTTTATAAAACTTGAGCTCCGAAGTAAATTTACCCTCAGTGTTTACCCAAAGTAAAAAAACTACTTCTTTCGTTGAAATTGTGGTATTCATTTTCAGTGCATCATCCAGTTTCTGGCGTTCCTTTTTGAGGAGCAGTCGCGTAATTTCAAACTTATCCTCAGAGAACTGGAGTGCAGGGTTGAAAATCTGCATCATGTTCACGTAATCTACAAACGTATCCTTCAAGGAAGTATAAAGCACAGCAGATTGTTGTGCGGTAAAATTAGTTCAGAAAAAATCGAGAACGTGTAGTGATTCCCACATTATGCGAGTTCGCATCTAGCTGCATCAAATGTTTTGTCCGACAGTGACATGGATACACACATGTGTGATAGATCGTTTACTCCATGGGACAACCAATCAACATCCAGACTCAGACACACTTACAATCACGGACAGGATAGAATACAACAGCTCCAAATTCGTCCAGTAAGATCAGGTCGCTTAGTCACTAGGATAGCTAATCATTATCCAGTCCCAGACAAACACAAGCACATTCCACGATAGAATACAACAGCACCACATCTGTGCAGGTGAAGGTCTTATTGGTGGTTTGTACGAAGGAATATTCCATGTTAATTAGCACTATGGGGTTTGGTCGATATGTGTTGAACAGCACTAACATCTGGTCATAGTAATCACAAGCCCATATACATCTATGTCAGTCCCTTCCAGGCTCGTTCTTGAATTTGCATTTTGGAATAGAAAAACTAAGTCTTCCGATCTTTCTCTGTAACTATCTGACGAAGTCATCTCCTCCAACTCTCTTCTAGTTGCCGATTTATCCAGGGTGTTCTATTCAATGGTGTTCATTGTGGCACCGCCCGAAGGGAGGAGGAAGCCCGCGTGTGACACGTCACGAAAGTCAGGCTGGCTTGATAAGGGCATCTGCCGGCTGCTACAACGAGAATCAGTGACGCGGTTCATTACTTGTCCTCAGTAGGCCTGCAGCTGGAATCATTCAGTAGATTGCTAAATTCCACCGGCGTAAGCTTTGGTTGTCAATCTACAGGCGTACTCGTCCAACTGTCAAATTTCACACAGCGGTTTGAACTCTGCATGTCTGTCATTTGTTCATGGCGTTGGAATTATTGGCTTAGAGTGATGGATAAATCAGAGCCGGTTGTGCTGAATTCTTTAGATTCCAGTTTGCAAGGTACGTTTTCTAACGACAAGCGACCTCATCGACAGACGCGGAAGCTGACAACTATATCAGAATTGCGTTTGGAGCGGCGGTTTCGCGAATCTGGTAGGTGAAGTAAAAAAAATAGTGGTTACCTGTGTATTACGGAAGTTTGCCAACTCAATTATTAAGTCACAGCTACCACTTGAGGAGCATGCAAAATCTAACATGCTGTGTAAATCTTAAATTTGACATAGGGAAAATCAAAAATCAGTCGTACAACATTCGTGGTACTGTTGTCGGTCGTACTGCGTTCTTAACCATTGCACGTCCCTTCTAACAATATATCTGATGCCAGTGACGCTTGAGGTACATGGTGGAATTTTCTATCCCGTTGTGACTAAATGTAGAAGGCATATTCAAAACAAGCAAACGAGTGTTGATGCTTATTGTGCGGATTTGAACTAAGCTGCACGTGGTTTCTCTGGGCTCATTGTGAAACACAATGCACTTCAGTCCGGCAGCCTACACACTCAAGCCTGAACGTGTTCATGCACTTCATTGTCCATCAACTATTGTGTCTTTTCTATATATTCCCCTAAATACATTGGAACTCAAGTGCATGCCATTTGGGTTACAGTGTTGACTACTCACAACTGGAATTCAGAACCGCAGCACACGAACGATTCTGGTAGATGGATTAGGCGTGGTTTACTGCGCGTTAAATGAATGACATTCACGAACCATGTTGTTTACAAGACATTGGATCACTGTGCAAATTCGTCGCCGCCTAGTTTCAAAGTTGACAGCATCTATCACAGTTTCGTTGTGGTGATCGATTGTCAGTAATCTTTCCATTATTCCAAGCAAATTGAGAAAATGACGATATAATGGACACTGAGATGACAACTGTCTATGATCACCGGATCCAACTCCCACGCGAGGAGAGAGTGGTTTTATTTAGTTTCTGTGTGAGGACAAACTGAGCAGCACAATTTTGCACACACTAACGAAATTGTATGATGATTGTTGTAATTGATTTTACGCACGTGCTTAACCAACATGTGCTTTTAATGTGGTATCATCACGAGTGTCGATAAATACGACATACAACGCGCTGTGAAAAACCCCGACGAACTTTTAACAATGACTTGAAATGAACCATCACTCGCTGTTTGTGCCGGAAAACACAACAAACGTTTGCTAATCACATTCAACATAATGCTGAAAAAATATTCCGGACAGTTCATGCTGGATTGGAGAGCTTATTGCAAAGACTGGGGTCTGTATCGAACTGCAGGCTTTCTTTTTGATAAACACCGAATATGGGTCTAGGAACTATATAATTCGTGGCTTGTAAGACGCTGTTCACCACTCCAAAGAGCAGTGTGGCAGAATTCCACGATCTATTGTTGATTATGCAGGTCTCTTGTTTCATCCAGAGAACCATAGTGCCATTCTTAGACAAATTTATTCCAAAACGTATTAGGGGAAGCCGTTAATTCTAAGTGTTAAGTTTCCCAACAATAAGCTAGTCAGAATGTAAATGAAACTACCCCGTCCAACTGGGGCTATCACATATATTTCTGCAACCTTAGGTTCAAGGCAGACGGCTTATCCTAGAATACGCTCATGACCATTTTATGTATAACACTGCAACCAGATTCTAATTGATTTAGGCGCATTCGTTCATAGAAATTTAAGGTAGACCTTGCTAGCTAGTCACTTCCGCGGTCACTACCAGCCACATTCTTGAGGCTACAATTTTGTGCTGAGGAAGGCTTCATTCCTCACCTCTAAGTTTGCCCGAGTAAAATGAATGATATTCTTGCAGACCAGACCAAGTTTCGTAGAGTTGACAACAAAAAGGACAGAACCGAATACACCGAACAACAAATTACTAAGCGTTTTAAGTTAACAAACTACGAAAAGCTGATAACCCCAGCAACTTATGAGCAACAACGACCACACGGTTCTACTATACCCGTCTCTATGGACTATCAAAAGTCCACAGACCGGTTCGTCCAATACTTGATATGATGAATTCGCCTTACCACTCAACGGCAAAGTGGCTAGTGAAACTGCTTGAACCCGTCCGAAAAGCGATTACCCAGCACAGTCTACGTGATACGTTTGAATTTGTCGAATGCATACAGAACGTTAACGTGAATTCACAGAAATCATGCTCATTATACATAGTGTCTGTATTCACAAACGTACCGCTGCTAGGAACCACCAATTTTATCTGTAACTACGTGTCTCAGACCGGAATCAATATTGGTTTACCACCAATGAAATCGAAGGAGCTTCTGTTGTGATCCAAGAACGCGGATGGCACAAGGATTGTTTATTCGACAAAGACGTCAATGCTCAGTTCCATTAAGTAGCAGGGACCACTGTGGACGATGCTGCACTCTGATGTTCTTTCCTGCATTTTTCCTGTGGCTTGTACGATGTCAAAATATATGCCTTGCTTCCACCACTGAATAGTCACGATATGAGTGGTATAATGCGATCGCTGATCTTCACTTCACTTCTGCTCCATTGCACATTCGATGTACAACTCCGGTTCAACGATGTGCTGTATCAGCAGACAGATGGTAAAGCAATGGGATCACCGCTCGGACTTCTCCTGGTCGATACATTCATGGGAAAGCTTGAAAGCACTACGCTTCAATCCACCATCAGTCAATACCACCGATACGTAGATGATATATTCATTGTAGCCAGTTCGGATACTAATATGCACACAGCAATCGATACATTCAATCGCTCTTACCAGCCAGTTAAGTTTACACTCGAGGAAGAGACTGGAAACGATATATCTTTCCTAGATTTTCTTTTAAATCGACTAATAGATGGAAGTATTCAACGCAGAATTCATCAGAAGAATACGTGAACAGGTCAGTGCACAAACTTCCACAGTTTTGTGCCACTAAAACAGAAAAGACATTTAGTGCGTTGCCTGACTGGTTGAGCATACAAAATTGGTTCACTGGATACGTTAGAAAGTGAACTCGAATTCATAAAAAACGTACTTCATGTTAACGTCTACCCGAAACGATTTATCGCCAGAAGTATGATCAGAATATTACTTAAACTTGAAATGTGTGACCTAAAAAGGAAGCCTGTGTTTGTTCGAGTGCCGTTCACAGGTGGCAGTGCCACAGAATGGCTGACAAATAGACTCAAACAGACAATTAGCAGGACCTAGGCTAAAGACGAATTCCGTATTCAATCGTCCACACCCACAATTCACAGGTTTTATAACAAAGGTAGATTAACAGTTCAAACCTCATCTATCTGTATTTACTCATTCACTTGTTCCTGTGGAGCAGGTCATATTGGTCAAACTTCAATACAGCTTTCAAAACGAATCCGTAGACACCATTCACGATGGCTGTGGCACGGGGAATCACGATCGGTCAACAGCGCTATTCTCGCTCATCTGGTTGGAAGCTGGCACCAGGCGAAAACTGATTAATCCTTCAAAGTGGCATATCGCGTGCCAAGCTACCCATCAAAAGCTGTCCGAATAAGAGCACGTTGTATTGTCGAAGCTATTGGAATCGGGCTGCTTCACCCAGTATTGTGTAGTCAAAAATGGCTTGTTCGGGCGCTGAATCTACCGTGGCCATAAATCTAACTATTCGATGGCCAATCTGCGCGGTCAAAACAGTGGACAAGCGTGGCGTAACCGACTAATCAAGCCGTAGACAACTGACTGACCAGTGACCTATTTTCTGTCTGCAATCTGATCGATATATCGATCTAAGTCTATCAACTCCTTATATAATTGTACCGGCCTGATGATGAATAATCGAAAACATACGTTCGCCTATATGTCTTTATTTCATATTTTCACGTTAACTATTGATATCTGTTTACAATAAACAAAACCGACTGTTCATAACTAACGACAAACACACGTTCCTGTCTAAAACGGATACTACTGACAAGCTACTTATTTTGTTCTACAAAGGTTAACCACAATGTATCCATTCCATTTAACTTAGGGTGATGAAAAATGCGTTCAATCTAAAGATGTTACTCTTGTAGAACATACTGAGCACAAGGGTCGTGAGTAACCCTTTGAAAGTCATTCATCCTAGCACAACAACTGTTTTGGTATCGTTAAATTTAATGCATGCAACCACAAAATTAGTCCTGTCTTCAGCCTTGCTGAGTTATGCTCGAATCATTTGGCAAGTGCAGAAGCCAATTGTATCGCGTTTCCGATATCTTACTCGCCTACTACAATGGTAGTTAAAACGCAGCCTCAATAGTGGTGCGCTGTAATTCACATACGACATTCATGTTCCTTGATGGTGCCCTGGGTGAATTTTGGTTGATGTCACATATCGTAGATATGTACTGTTTTGATTACAACTTGCGTTACCAATAATAATTACTGAGAGTATATTAAACGTTGTGCTGAATTGTGGTAGATATCACAAACTTTCGACTTGAGTTCTCCAACGCACCCAATTTGATTTGTCAGTTGGTCTACAGCTCAAATTGAATTGGCTCCTAAATGACTTTGTTGAAGTATCTGAAATTGTACGTCTCCTATTAGTTTTTCCAGAACGCTCTTTTCCCAAGGATAAGATTGGTTGGAATGGGCAAACGCACATTCTGAGCTTCCGTTACACATGTAATATTTATTGTCATTAAAACTGACCGTATGATCATAAATACGTACGCACTCATTGTGGTTCCGAGTTGGTAGATTTAGCAAAACGCGTGACATGAATACATAAGCTCCGACTGTTTCTAAAGTGTGACTTACAATTTTTGCCATACACCAACTACCTCTGTCACCAGTACAAACGTTTGAATAAGGTGAAGCATATGGCTTCCGTTTGCAGATAACCAATTTGATTCCATGGTATCAAGCACAGAAGAATAGTTCAACGTGTACCATCGACATCGGTGAACAAAAGACAAATGTAAACTATACCATATTGGCCACGGATGAATTTATCCGAACATACGACCCATCGTGTGTAATCTATGACATTTTATTGGCCAGTCAAGTGTGGCTCTCCTCAGCATTCAGAGGTAAATATTAATTGCCAGATATAGTGCTGGAAACCCGTGAGATGTGATTTTATGTAATTTCTCAGCTCAACTACTTGCTTCGTCTTCCAAATGATATAGTTCTAAATAAGTGTACATGTTTTATTCCGAAAAAATTACGTGCATTCAGTTATACTCTAATATCATGTTCCACTCATTTCTCTTCACAGATAATCGCACTTATCCAGCCGGATGTTCAATTTCACAGTGTTTAATCTTGTTTCCTCCATAAGCCTGTGAGAAAGTGGTGTACGTTTAAGAACGGCATGGTTGCGTCTCTTCGCGCTCGGCTTACTTCAATACCAGCATTTCAACTTTAGGTGGTGGATATAATTTTTGAATAAAATATTGCACATTTCAATGTCAAAAATAGTAAACAGTAAATATTAGTTCTGCAATCAGCTGTCTGTGGTAAGTCCCATCAGACGTCTACACTCGCACGAGGGAAGTGCGAGTTATACATGAAACTTCTATCAAATAAAATGGGTCATTATAAATCACAGCCATGGGGAGGATTGCAGTCTACTGGAGAAAAGTGGGAGTGGTGTTGAATGTGTTAGAAGGTCACACGTGCTTGTTGTGAGTTGCATGTTCGTTTGCTTGGGTTTCAAGCGACTGCGAAATAATCGTGAAAACCTAGTGAGAATTATCGATAAACACCCGTTTGCAAAATTCATTTCTTATCAATTCCTTGGTAATCTGGAGATACTATTTGTTCTGTTCATGAACATTCTTGCATGAAAAGCTGTGTTCTGCTTGCTATTCTTATGCGCATCCCTACATTCCCATTGAAACCAACCCCGAAGCAATAGTGGTTTAACTGTATATATTCTTACAGTTCTTGTCTACCAAGCCAGAGTTGGCATTGGGTCAAAAATTAGCACCGAACACCAAACAGCCTAGGATTTTGCGTATACTGGTGTAGTTTGAACATTCTGCATGCTTTTATACCGAGTTCACTGTGTAACATTCACTCTCTGATATCACTGGTGAAGACGTTATGCAATACATATAGAAATCATCCATCGACACGGTTGTTTTCGCGTGCGTGTGTACAGCATTCCGAGTGGATGGCTCATTGTACAAATTGGCGAGACGATTGAGGTGGGACGAATTTAGAAATATGGACGTTGTTACCAAAGAAATAAGAGAACACGTAAGTTTTCCCCTGGATGAATTTGTATCCAACCTTGCGCAAGAGAACAATCAGAGTAGGTGACATATCTTGTGGTATAATTCGACGCAGTTCCGTTTGTAAGTTGCACCTCCTGAAACAAGCCAGTAGACCAGCGGAAGTAATTAGCTCATTTTCTGTTTCTCAGAATTCGCACAAACATTGATCTTATCAGTTTCGTTGCGATAACTGCTGGTCTTCCACTAAATTATTGAAGACAACAACATTTATATCCATGTCTCCGTAAACGACGTTTGAACGCATCTCATGACCACAAGTTATGTTATCGCTACCGCACATGAACTGTCACTTAGCACCCTGACACAAGGCTAATCGACAGCAATATCTGAAGACTTGAAATAAACTTCATATTAATGACATAATTGCGTGCATTCTGATCGCTTCAGTGTACGTAGCGAAATGAATAATTTATTTCTTCATTTGTTCACGAACAGGTGAGAAAACTGTTTGCGTACTTTCTGTGTTTGGATTAAAGTGATGACAGTTCCATAAATACAGAACGTTGCCAAGGTAATAAAGAGCTGATGGATCAGACTTTTACGCGAACTGAGGCCCAGATCATATTCAACAACTTCAGTGGCATCGACTACAGTTGTCCTCCGTTCAACTAACTGATCAAGGCCCGTTTGGACTCAGGTTATTCCCACAGCCGCACACCACATTTGTGGTCACCGGTGAATATTATTGATTAGTATGAAGTGAATCATGCATACAATTAGAAGTGCCTTGGAATCAATGCTGAACCTGATTTTGGCAGGTGTTCAACTGGACAAATGGTCATTACTTACTGTCTTTTGCGAACTACCGGCCCGCATCATGAGATCACCATAAATGCTCCAATATGTATCACACTTGACCCTCTCAGACAGACTGGAAGCTTATATAATCCAAAAATGTATCTTCGCCAGATTACCCTATTTGTGAAGATAAAACTTCTGGGGTTAATATCACAACAAACTTTTTCTCTCTTCTCCATTTCTCCAGTCTGCTAGTAACAGTAACCTGGACAATATTTACAACACTGCTCTTCTCTAAGTTGACGATTTGAAAATCGGAAATATCAGCGATCCCAGTTAACTACAGATTGATCTTAGTGCGGTTGGGAGCTGGTCAGGTAACTGAAGTTGCCCTGTGAAAGACAGTGAACGTATGCACACGTCACCGTAGCAGTGCCTTTGTTATTCAAAATGCGATCAGTAAAGTAGGCATCATAGTGGAGACTTGAAGAAAGATCTAAGTGCCCGGATTTTGAATAATTCGTCATGCATATATCATCGCGAGATAAATGCACGGAAGAGAGTTGTTTTTCTTGGGTTAATTGAAAACTTCACTAGTATAAACAAGAGAACGTTTCGTACATCTTGAAAGAGTTCGTACAAGAACCATAATTGAGTATACAAAACAAACCATACATACCGGCTTTAAAAAAGATATACTGACTAGTGAGCCTGTTCAGCGCGCGGTCATCTAAATGGTCGCCGCCTTAAGCACGGGTTCTAACCTGAAATGGTTCATCTGTACGCTTTGGGATTACGACTAATCAGTATTCACTTAATTCATATATACCTAATCTTCAGTGTGGGGCACATAGGATGGTTCTTCATTGAGGGTGCTGATAGCACTGGACTATGGCATGAGTAGAAGCTACGGAAGCTCCGCCGGACGACATCAATCCAACCTAAATTCTTTTGCAAAGAAACCGTTCAGAGAAACTCTGGGCGTTCAGTTGGCATTCAAACGGGCGACCAGAGCAACAAGACTAAGCCTAAAATGCGATCTGTCAGCTGCTTTTTAAAACCAAGCCACGAGCTCAAAAATTTCATGTCTGGAATCAGTTACCCGTTCAACCCTTCCTGTCATGTGGAATCCACCAACCACCCCTGGGGACTGACTATCCACATAGTATTCCCCAGGTGGTTCACTTTGGACTCCATTACCACTGTTAAGCAGTAGAATTGTACCACTGATAAGTCAAATATCAGGTATGGCAACTTACGAAGACCCAGTTGTCCAGCATTGACTTTGGTGGATTTTAACGTGAACCGCTCTTGTAATTCTGTCTGAATAGTCCATCCTTCAGGTCATTTATTGGATTTCACATAGTTGATTGTGAACATGCATCTACTGAACTTCAAGCATAGCTTCTAAACTCACCAGGATTGAGCGTGCTGTTTTGGTCGTTGACTCCAATCTGGCCGGAACCTACATGTTTCGCAATTCATTGTCCTCTGACACGTAAGATACGTCGAGCTATATATTATTCCTTCAAACTCTATCCATATGGAGTGATTACTCGCTGGAATGACCTTCCGTTTACCATTATAGGGGTCGATTGAACGCGCAGTGCGATTTTCAGTTACGTACGACGAATAGATCTGCAACTCTACTCTAATCGTGGTATAGCTATAAGCACTAGGAGCGGTGCTACGCACTGTCTTCAGCTGGTGTCTTTCAGGTCAGCAGAGAGCGTCTTGGTAAAAAACTAGGCGGACCTCGGAGCCTTCAACTAATCATCTGAATTTCTGAAACCGAGCTCCTCTCTGGTTAAACCTCGTTCGTTCCGCATACCATTGCCACGGCAAGGTTTTCGACTTTGGCCGCAATTTCGTAAGAAGCTTTAGTGTCCAGTGCACCGGTCAACTCACATTTTGCATGACTGAATCATCATACAGGAATTGTCGACCAGTTCTTGATGTTACCAAGAAGATCACCAACAAACTTTACAGAGAGCAAAATTCACATTTGATGTCTTTCCTGAAAATGGCCACGGGCATACATTTGACGCATTCACTTGTGAATGGTGTTCAGATTATAGTGAAAAACAGCATATCACGCGTCTCCGATTAGTGAGTTCTGATGGTTGAAATGAATTATGTGTTTGTTAACGTACCCAAAGCTCATTATTTCCTTGCTGCTAACTCAAACCACCTTATATCTTATCATAGGGCACTAATATGCCTTGTGAACGGCTTGGCAGATTTGTATTTTGGTTCAAGCTTAGAATTGTGCAAAAAGGTTTATTGTGGAGTGGGAGTGAGTTAGTTCATTTTCCGATATCCTTCACAAAATAAACCATTTATGTAGTTGTCCAGACATTGTCGACGATAAGCCACCCTGGCATACTTCACAAGAGACAACTCTGGTTTGCGTTGGTTTTAGTCAGCTAGTTTGCCCGGTTGCTCCTTCGAATCAACTGGCAATTGAAGAATATACTCTGAACTACATGGACAAGATATACACGTCAGTGCGGCTATCATTTCGACTTGAAAAGAAATCGTAACTACACGACAGACTGGACGGTCAGATGGATCGAGCTTAGTATTGCTCACTTATACTCCAGGAATGCATTTGAGAGAAGGTCAGTTTTTATTATTATACGACTGTACAAGCTATTCAATTCTGTGTAGAACAGCCTTACTAGACTTGTCGCTCAAAGAATGAAAAGATTACGATTCCTGGGTCAGTGTTCAGGTTCTCGTGATGACTAACACGGAATATATAATCGAGAGTACGTACTCATAAAATCTGCCACCCTATATATGAGTAACAGGTTTACAATCAGCTTAAATCGAAAGATCCTCGATGCAAATTCTGTGAAGTCTGCGCAAACAACATTAATCTTAAGCAGATCATCCAACTGTTATCATTTTTCCAGTATATGTATTATTCAACGTAGTTTAACGCATTCGGATGGATGCACTTTCACTGGAACTGAATTGTTATTTTCCCTAAAAATTCAACTAAAACCATCCTAGATGAAAAACTTGGGAATTGTTAAGCTGTATTATCACGTTATCACGGTTATCACGTCTGCTAATAATGACAATCTGCTGTTGATTACTTTAGTTGACCTGTCACACAGATTCCAACCGTCTCCAATACATCAAACTTGTTGTCTAGTTAGTTAACACCTGAAGACTGTTCAGAATTTGAAGAAGAATGGAAGTATTTCGCTTCTGGTGCGAGACAAAAAACTCATTCCGTTGTAGTGGGCCATCAGTAGTACATGAATTTGGTGAAGGAAAAGCTCACTGATTCTAGCCAATTCAGTTGTGTAAGCACACCGCACAATGAAGTATCGTTGGGACAATAGACATGTGGTAAGTTACAGACTGTTTTGTTACGAAGCCTAATCGATGGAATACAACATCGTTCTTCGTGTGTCCTAGGTACAAAAGCTCCATAGATGTATGGTTTACCGGAAACCACTGAACAGGATATTGAAATGCAACCCTTTCCAACAAGGAGCGACTCTCCCTACCAAATAGCCAGCTGGAATTTTAGAACCTCTTCATAGGAAAACGACTTTTGCATTCGTTAAAGTGAAAACCTAATCCGATTACACTGAATACCTAGATATTTCCACAGGCAGTGTGTGCATTAGTCACAAGCGTATCATTTAAAGAAATGATAGATCTCATCTCTATCGATTAACCAACTCCCTTCATTTCAAATTCCATGTTGATTACTTGTAGCGCTTAAGCGAAAGATCCGTGTAGAATTGTCAAGAGACTGTAAGAGCAAAGATAACAGCAGACTGGTATTTACAATTTTTTTTACTGTTTTGCCAGTTCACTGTAATCAGTTTGAATAACATGCAAATAATTTGTAAAAGCTTTGTTGTACAAAGGTGAGGCATCGTCACTCAGCAAAGATAAGCAAAACCTCATAAATGTATACTACTTTCAATGTGGTAGTTGCTGATTATTCCGATAGGTAATGATTCCAACCGATGACTTTGACTGTAAAACTGTAATCAATGGTTTAAGTATGAGAACTCAACATTTCTCTCAGTAGCCTCATCATAAATGAAATCGGACAAGTGACCAGTCAAAAACCCATTATCGATACCAACCTCGAGAGTGTCTACTCTGAACCATATAATTCTCTCCGACTATCAAGAGGGAGTACAGTAATATCAGCCCCAGTATTGCAGTTACGAGAGTTGAGCATTTTTGACATTCACTTCACCAAAATCACATGGGTCGGTACCTATTTTGAATACCGGCATCGGAAAACTTTACTCTGAAACACATTTCCAAGGAATGCCGTAATTCTGATCCACTTAAAATGAGTAAACTAGAGCAGAACTCAATTAGACATGGTGCCGGAAGCTTTGTAGTGGTACCATACAATTCTAGAGGCTGTTTTGTGTGTAGGGCGATTGGAACAACAGACCGCTCCACAAACAAACTTGAAATGACTAGAAACCATATGCCAACCTCTTAGCCAGCCCTCTCTTGTGCAGTGGCATCCTACGAGACAGAGGAGGGTTGGACTTATCCACACTGCAGAATGATATGAAAAATACCATTCTCTCACCAGTTAAGTGTTTTGCAACATCTTTACTTACTATGGACTATCAGGGAGAAATAGGCATGATGGACCATCTCGCGTATTGTCAGAAATTCATCAACGTTATGGAGTTTTGCAAGGAACCCCATTTGTCCGTAACTTCTTGCAAACTTCTTTAGGATTTAGGATCTGGAATGTCAATCCATGTGGCCAGCAGAAAGCACTTACAAGTAAAAATTACCTCTTGGTTTCTCAGTCAGCATTTCTTTACGTGTGCATTAATTACTTCGTTCCTCAGCTGGTCGAACACAGGCAAACAACAGTAAATCGATTATGATGCATCTGCATCTCTTTCTCTCTCAGATCGGCACATATGGATGTAACGCGAGTGATGGCGACAGTTAACACTTGACTAGTGACTCTTAAACGCGGTCAGCTGGACGACTCCGTAACACCTTGCCCTAACCAAGCTAGTAAGCTAAAAATGTGCCCGTAGCCGAATGAGCCACAAAGTTTAAGTAAAAGTTGGAGACAAGTGAATCATTTGTATGATGAACTTCAAATATGGTGGTTGATACATCGTATACTAACATTACAGAACCGGCAATGATAGCATGAAACGAAACGAGTGCTGAGTACGTTGGACCTGGTGTTGGCCAGTTAGAGCAGCACGTCGTCAAGTCTTTGGCCAGAGAAGATAATGGAAGAAACGGAGGCAGCGTGAGGGACCCGCAGAGAAAGCAGTTATACACATGTAGATGGAATGATTCAAAGGGACGTTTTGTAGATTTGTTAGCTTACAAGGTCCCTGGGCGAGGAGGATGCCGGTGTGTTTCAACACAGCACTGCGTTTGTTGGAAAAATGTGAATTCTAACTTCACATTTCAACTTCAGCCTACTCATATACAGTTAAAGTAGTATAGCCTTCATATAGATTGAACATCACCCACGATTGATCGCAGCTGTCGCATTCCCATAGGCTTTCCAGTCAGCCCTTTCGAATGCCAGAAGTACTAGACTCGAGTTTTGCTCTCATTAGAGGTCGTCAGTAGTGATTTCAACTTGGACAGATGTCCTAGTCGAGGGGTCATCGACTGGAGTTAACAGACAGTAGCTGTGTCTCCCATCGGACGACCGGACAACGTGATCATTACTCACAAGGGAAAGTGGTTATTGACTGGCCAAATACCATATTGACTGAGACACACGTGCCTAAAGACTACGTAGTTCTTTCAACCAAAAAAATGAGCTCTGGGGTTCGTGACAAATCACGATGTTTCACTGTATTTCAAAAGCTCAGGTCAACGAATTGCAAATTTTGCTCACTAAAGTCATAGTAACGAAGTCATCAAATACAAAGTGTGCCTCGACTTATGATAGAAGTATTAGATATGGAGTTATCCGTGGGTCACGCATCAAGAATTGGATCAAGGTATGACAGACACAAAAGCAGCAGAAGAAGTTGGGGGTTTAGTTAAAGTTGAATAACATATCAGTGGACATGTGAAATGCATGACATGGTATAGCAAAGTATTGTCAATGAGTCAAGCACAAACTACGATTGCTGAGTATGGTTTCATAGTGATGCATTGCGCAGGTACAGCATGCGGCATCTAAGCTGATCTTTCGCAAAAGTGTTTCTGATTGATCTTCAGTGAATTCTACAGTTTTCAGAGGCCTGAAATGCAATAGTGGGGGCTAATCAATCACGCCCGTCTTGGTATGTCGCTAGTCAAGGAAGACTCAGTGAATAAAGCGTACTATAATTTATTACATACTGTCCACATCAACACTTTCGTCTTGTTGAGAGTTTTGCATGGTGATGAAACCGCCTTATTTGTCTGAAACACTGAGTGTCTAGGTCAGAACTGATATAATTGAGAAAGTTGAAGTAGTGTAGATCGTCCCGCACTTGTGAGGTTTAACATTTGAGGCGCATATCTTCAGCGTCTAGGCGAATGAACAGTATCATCATTTTCTTTAAACCATCGTTCCGCCCGTTTGTAAACATATTTTAGTTTAACTCATTTCATGGAAAAGCTTCACAATAATCTCATCCGTTTGCTAAACTATGTCACACCGTGCCGACTCACATATTTTACGGATAACGTTTTCTCAAGCGGGATCAATTCCACATTCATTAGACAAGAAGGTTTTATGAACTAAAAAAATTTATATCACCTGTTGCCTACTTCAGACACAAGCTGTGGTCTAGTTTCAGTCACTGCATTTGAAATCGCCCACTGCGGCTGGAACAGCGGATGAAATACATGGAATGGCAGCCGCCCCATTAACAGTGTACAGCCAATTTGTCTAAATTCGTCGTAGCAGTGTCATCAGAAGATGATCTCAATCGGCCACGAAATGCATGCATCTTACATAATTTGTAGAGTGTTGTGGTCTAAACAGCTTCCAAAGCGTCTAGCATTTTTAGTGTTGGCGTTAACAAGTCATTGACTTTTAGGGTGCATTTAGCATGCTTTAGATCGCGTGGTCTCAACTCGCTTAACCAGTACTCATGTTGGTATGATCTTTAGCAATTCTGAACGATAATCCTCTTCCCGTTTCACTCCGTGCTGTTTATCTACCATGCAACCGATAATTGGTTGTACACAGATAATGTGTGGTGATCAAGGACGCGTGAGTTAATATCTTAAGTAAATGCAGGCGTATCTCATTGGGCTATCAGTGACAATAAACTGAACAGATATGATAGAAAAGTTGCAGAGTTCAAGAAAGTTACGCTAATCGAAGAATTTGACTCACAAAAGGTGTTCCCAGGTATTAGGGATGACCATCACAGAATTCCGAATTACTAGTATCCGGGACTTGAGGGTATTGTGGAGTCACTATGGGCTTTTAAAGCGCAATCAACTCTGCGACGATTATCATAGTACGAGGGAGCTGAAAAGTGGGGCAAAAGATCCATGTAGAATTGTCAAGAGACTACATGAAAAGAGATAACAGCAGACCGGTATTCACACATTTTTTACTGTTTTGCCAGTTCACTGTAATCAATTTGAACAACATGCAAAGTTAGTTCAAAAGGTAAAGCATCGTCATTCAGTGAAAACGAGTAAAACATCATAAATGTATACAAATTCCAGCTTGGTAGTTGCTGATGATTCTGACTGATAATGTTTCCAACTGCTGATTCTGACTGCAACACTATAAACAACATTGCGAGTACGAGAAGTGAGCACTTCTGTCAGTAGTCTCATTACAAATGACATCGGACAGGTGAGTGGTCAGAAATCTATTGTAAATGCCAGCACTGAGAATGTTCACTCTAATCCAGGTATTCCGAGTATTCCGAGGGAGTACAGTTATTTCAGCCCACTCAAAATGTGTGAACTAGAGCAGAACTCAATTAGGTAGGCTGCCGGAAGGTTAGTATTGGAATCCCAGAAGTCTGCTGATATCCAAGAGACTGCATAGTGTGAGTGGTACGACGGTTTATTTCACAGGCGAAATTTATCGTGAAGGAAACTGTATGCTGACCTTTTTGCAAGCCCCCTGAGAAAGTTTTGTCCCCTTTTGCAAAGTGGCATCTTCTGAATCGTAAGATGGTTATACATATCCACAATGCCAGATGATTTCAAACATGCTATTCTTCTGCCAGATGAGCATTTTGCAACAGAGTCATTTATTATGGACTGTAATGAAGAGATAGACATGATGGAACATCCCACGTACTGTCAGGAATTCATTGAGGATATTGGATTTTGTAAGGAACCTCATTCGTCTGCCACTTCTTGCAAAATTTTGTAGACTGTAGGATTTGGAATGCCAATCTGTGAGGATAACAGATGACACTTATACCTGGGAATTACTTCCTGGTATTCCAGCCAGCATTTCGTTCCGTGCACATTGACTACTTCGGTCTATTGTCCGTCAAATAAAAGCGAACAACAGAAAACCGGTTTACATATGTTTTCAACCATTTCTCTTCCAGTACATACGGAAGTAACACGAGCCACGGCAAAAGTTCGTCCTATGTATGTATTTCACTAGTTTGTATCCCGACGCAGTGTTCCGTTGAAAATCTGCGACGGCAAATCCGGAGGGGTTTATGCAGAGCTGAAGGACTATTAATTCGTGGCATAAAGACGAAACAGTTTACCACCTCATGGGAAGGTACTGTGATTTGACATTCACTCTACCCTGCGGTAGCTACCGTGTTGGCACATCGACGCATCTGATACGCTCGAGATGACAAATATTCC
>LUCH01007125.1:0-14621 GCA_013368495.1 Paragonimus heterotremus
AACATTCTATGCAAGATAATGGAGCGCTCAGTAAAGCGTGTCATCCTCAATCGGTTATTGTCAATCCGTCCCTTTTCTTCAACCCTGCATGGCTTTCACAGCTGGAGAGGGTTTATTGCACTTCACACTTAGTCGTATTCCCTAGGTACGAAGTAATCGGACGCGAAGGCATAAGGCCGTTGAGAGGAGAAACCGAATATTTATTGACCAAAATATACAGATTGTATCTTATTGCGCCAGAAGTAGCACCGACACGTAAGTTAGCTGGAGAAGCTATAGGCCGGCTGCCGACGATCGATTAAACCGGAAGTGTGTAACACACGTGGGTGTTCGGGTCCACGTTCTAGTCATATGACATGCAGACAAAGAAGTAAACATCATGTATCATGCGAACTTTCTTAATAACCTAGGTACAACTTTTAACCATGAATTTTGGAACTGTTTTTCACGTCATACTGCAGGAAGACCAGTGAAATATCCAGGTCTCTACAAGAGCATTTCAAACGCTTTACGAAGTCGATCCTAAACCGCCCATTGATTATACAAATTAGGCTATTTATACATGCCTGAATAAAGACATATTTGCTGTTGAGCACTTCCAGCGCGCGGCCATCAAGCTAGTCACGGGCATAAGAAATATCGCGTACGAATCTCCACTCTGAAATTTTGATTTACATCAACTCAAATTTCGACGGTTCCACACATTTCCCGTTTTGAGTAGGTCTCGTTGATCAGTTCTTCATTATAATAAACGGTGACGGCCGGCGAGGACGTAACAAGAAGCTTTTCAAGCTTCGCCCTTGGACCCTCCCTAGGCAGCAGTTCTTTTCTTACAGGATTGTTAACCTTCGGAACGGTCTTCCTCCCGAGGTCTTTAGCAGCGCTTCCTACCATGGCTTTTAAAACAATGCTTGGCTCTGATTTTTGGAACAACCTCATTATGCAAGTAATCTGACTTTGTTTCTGGTATTCACTGCAATCCCCAAGAGCGGAGCCACGCCCTGTTTTCATTGGCTGCCTTTGAGATCAACAGGCGCTTGCTTGACTCTGACCAAGAATAACTGACTAGATCCGGGAACCTTGAGCCTCTGCCTCGAACCCCTGTATCAATCGCTGAATCACTTGGTTTAGAGGGTAGTGGAAGGAAATAGAAAGCGACAGCTTTCGTCGTTCTGCCCTTCCAGACTACTAATCTCTGTACAAGGCGGAAAGTTACATACAGCAACGGTTTGCCTGGAGAGTTGTAGTGTCCACAATCTGTAGTTGTATTTCGTAATCCATTTTTGTGCGTTTCTGTGTACATCACTGTGTTAATTTCATCTATACACTTGTTTGAAAACACCACCGTCGTTTGTGAATTTGACCGGTTACAAGCAAAAACGGGAGTAACCGTGCACCGTCTCTTTCTTCCTCAGTTGTGCGGGTTTTGTTTGGTGAAGTAATTGCACGGTTATCTAGTTTAGCTCTGCGTACCATCCGACCTACCGACGTTCATCTTGCGTCATCTCACCTCGCGTCTGGAATTATCTGTATGTCGTCTTATGAACCCGTTCTCTGACGCTGTTCTTTTCTCGTGTGATGGCCTGTTCAGTTCAAAGAACCTTGACTTGTCAGTGAGTCGCTCCACTTTTATCGCTCCACCCTTTGCACTTATCCGTTACCGTTGCAGCTCGTTCTTTGTTGTTATCACCCCTTGGTCGTTTTTGTCATTTGATTGATTAACCTATTAAAGAACAAATAACTACATATTTTCCGTTACTATACACGTAAATCTATGTTCAGATATATGTGTATCTTAAGGTTTGAGCTGTTTGATAGGCGAACGTGCGAGGGAAAGTACGCTGGGCACGCACTGGTTGCGGGTGACTTGTTAACGCGACTACCATCGAAGCACTCACGATATGTTCTGGCCTAGAGTTTGTAGAGCCTTCACCATCTTTATGGACTAACAGTGTTTCATTTTTGTACAATTACTCTAAACCATGTTTTTAGGTTTCTCAAATTAAGTGCAGCGACCTTGTAACACAACATAACATTTGTGCACTCCGGGCTGCTGTTCCCCCCGTTGCGCAGTCGCTTGACAATATCACGCGGACCTTTCACCTAATTTTTTATCTTCCTCGTACTGAGAACTTTGTTGCTGCTCTGATCCTGCTTCAGCAGTTCAAAGTAACCCCGCAATGTTCTTACGCCCCGGATGCTTGTAAGTTGGAATATTCTGGTGGTCAGCTTAAACACCTGCGAACACTTTCCGAGTCAAATTCTTCGATTATCGTAACTTGTTTGAATTCTGTAATTCTTTTGATTATTCCACCTTGTTGTCGTGAGTAACCTATGGAGGCGCGCCTACATTTACCTACCCTTCCAGTAAATCGCTCTTGAGCTTTGCAGACCAGAGCGGAGTTGTGCCTTAGCTAAATCTGCTGCACCGTTTGGTTTCAAGGAATATCCTTGGGTGACATTGTATCCGCTGAAGTTGGCAGGGATCTGCACGGGTGGTTTGGTGTTCTCGGAATCATGAACGCCAATAATAGATTTGCGGAATTCTAGGAAAAGATGTCTAGTTTGTAGGGCTGCTCAAGGTGGCGTTTTGCATTGAACCCACGAACTGCTCTTGTCGCGTGCTTCTGAACACTTTCCAAAATTAGTTTGTCCTTCTTTAAGTGAGAAGACCAAACATGGGTGCTTTGCATAGGGTTTGGACGAATAGGGCTGTTGTACAGTTTATTGAATCATGGTCGCCCGATTTTTTAAACGAACGCGTCAGAGGCGCTTTTACGTTAACAGCTTTTTCGACTCTCGCATCAGTATTGGGAGAATTCGAGAGGCTCTGTGTCAAAACGGTGTCAAGATCTTTTTTCTCTGTCTGTAACATGTACCGGTACTTCGCCCAGGGAATAAGGGAAATCATACCCATGTCTGATATACATAACTTTGCACTTGCTGATATTGAACTCATTAAGTTATGTTTCAGACCATTTGCAAACGGCGTTAATATAAGCTTTTTAAGGGGCTCACGTCAAAGCTATTAAGGACAGTACGCTACATTTGAATATCAACAGTAAACAGCATTAGAGAAAACGGCACTTCAGATGGCAGGTTGTTGATAAAGATGGAGAAAAGTATTGACTCCAAGATGGAGCCCTGTGGGACCCCACTGAGGATAAATATCGTGTAGGATAAGGAGGAGCACGCCCACGTGCGACAAGAACGGTCTGATTGATGGGAATCGATTTAGCTGAGAAGGCCACCTCTGACATCAAGACGTTAGAGCTTGTTGAATAAAGCATGATCATTCATGCCATCAAAATCCTTGGCGAATTCAAAGTAAGTAGCATTAACCCTCTCCCTTCAATAGAGATCCGATGATCAAAAGTTAGCAGAAAATTAGTGGTACGTGAGCGGTCGTGAAGAAGGTCTTGTTGCTTGCTGAAGAACAAAGCGTGTGATAAAAAGATGTCTGGATCTTGAATCCTGAGGTAACACTTCAGGAACCGTGAAGTCAAAAAATAGGATGGCTTTTGGGCAATAGTCGCCTGGGTTTTTGCGTTGTCTGCTTGTGGATGATGGGCATGATGTTCACAGACCTCCAGCCTTCGTACACCGTTCCTATAGCAGTTGACCGTGGAGACAGGATGCTTAGCGAGACAGGTAATAGGGCAGCTCCGCCAGCAGGGGTCAAATTAAATATATAGTCTGGCCCGGGAGATTTGAGCTCAATCTTCTGACGTTTGGTCGGCGCATCATCGGCTGTGATATCCATCGTGGGGATTCCTCCAGAAGTGTTGACACTTTCTGCCATGAAGCAGTTCGGCAAGATGTTTGTAAACATTGCGCTATGGAGGGTCGGTCAGGACCTCAGAAGCTTCCCCATCTGAACTAGTAGAAATTCACAGGCTGGTTAGCCGAGGCACACCCGTTTTGGTCTCAAGGGTTTTTGAAACAGATTTATACAGGCCTCTGGGAGTGCTTAGGAGGCGCTGAGTTAGGCGTCACTGGAAATCCAGTCGATCTTCTCTGACGACTTTGGTGTATCGCTTCCGAGTTCGCGCGTAGAGATAATGTTCGTCTAGATCCCTTGGCGTTCTGAACCGAGCCCATGCTAGGCTTTTAACGTAGGTCACCTTCAACGTTCGTATCAAAATGTTATTTCGGTCTGTTGAGTAAGATGTCGTTGGGCAGTCTATTGATTCACAGATGGTATCAGTGAATTTGTCACACATCCTCTCAACAGACAATGAGTTAATCGGGCCCCAGTAAGCATCCGGTAGGTGTACACTGAATGCCTCCACCTTAGTTCATCGGAAGTTCCTTTTTGTAACATCTGCCTTGGGCGTAAGCTCAGAACTACAAATAAAGTCAAGAGTCGTTACGGCCTGATCGCTCGTGCTGAGTGGGGCATCCACTATTTAGCTGTCAAGTACTAGCTCCTCAATAGTTAAAACATAAACTAGAAGGGAAAGAAGGAGGCCCTCGAGCCATCTTGTTTGGTCAGTTGTATGTTTCTTAAGGCCAGCAGATCCAGCTGCGGCTAAAAATGTTGCAAGTATTGCATCGGCGGGGCCGTTGTTCAAATGAGATTGGCAGTTCAAAGTTGCACAATATCAGGGTATGTGAGAATTTTAGAGAGGAACTATGGTTGAGTCCGAACAAGACTGCCCTGTTGCATTCAGAGCATCGGTAGGGAAGCCGATAAATTACGCCAGCCAAAAACCCATCAAAACTGGATAGCGCCGTCGTGCGCCACACGGATTCAGGAATGGTAGTTAGCATTGGGTCAGACAGGGGAGTAGTCAGAAGTAAGTTGCGAACTGAATGTCTACGTAGCTTTCTCCACCCATTATTCCATAACTTTGAAAAAGAGGCATGGCTGTTATGTCTAACTCGGGATGAAAATAATTCGGTGAAAGCCACGATTCAGTAATTCCGATAATAAATACTTAATTAGCGACAAAAGGCACACAGAATTCACCAAGTTTACGGGTTAACTTTTAGTTGTTGGAATAAGTACGTTTGACAGAATTTATTCGCAATGAGTGCAGGTTCCTAGAGTCAGATATAGGCCGAATTCCTTGACGGGCGCTGGGCTTATAACGGTGTTAGCGCCGACTCTATCTAAGCAGGGTGAGATAGGTTTCTGAGACGGCAGGTCAGTCAAGGGGGCCACTAAGCGAGCAGCTCACTCAAGGTGATCAGTCCTGAAATTCCGGCGTTCGTCTTCAGAACGATCGGGTTCAGTAGCGTCCGCAGCAAAAACGCTTTAGCGTGTGTGCAGCTGTATCAAGGGCAGTTATGGCAATTTTCAAGAGGTGTGATAAGGGTTAATCTTGGGTCAGGTTAGTGAGCAAAATACTCATTATTCTGCGGAAGTATAGTTTCTGGCCTTCGGGCAAACACGATAAATTTCCCAGAGTAACATCGTGCGCGATGTTGTCCGCACATTTACCAAGCACACTTCTAATATTCACGTTGCGGGAACGGTTGACAGCGGTTGAATTTTTCTTGGCTTGGTTCCTCCGTTGTGCTTCAATATTTTGGGAAAACTTGAAGCACCACCAAATGGACGATGATTGGAGGATCCTGAAGGAGTCTGCTCAGCTTCTGGGGCATTTACGAGGAAACCCGTAACAGCTACGGTTTGTCTGCACGCCTGGAGCCAGGCTTCCTTGCGAAACGGATAATATAAATGAGACATTGAGATTTTGTTTGCATTTGAAGACAGACAACAACAAGTCAAAGTTCGTGGTTATTTTATTCGCGTAACTGGAGAGGCGAATCGAGGCACTCTAGGAGGTCATGGACAATAACGAAGTCTGATGGGGTAGCAGAATTTTCAGTTTTGATGACAGGTCTGCTGGTATCTGTTGAGTGCCACGGCAAATGGACACCGGCTACGACTGGTGCGTACGGTCTTTTTTGGCTTCTTGGTTCCAGTTTCAAAGAAGCTGTCACACTCTGAGTAGGGTCGTGCTCGCTGATGTACATGGCGACGTTATGGGGCGTTCTGGCCCACCAGCTGCGATCATCGACCTGCCAGTGACGGCCACCCGACCAGCAAGTAGCTGCACCGAGGATTGACAGCTATCGCGGTTGAAATGGGTTTAACCCAAATTGTTTGTCCTTAGTGCATGTTACGGCTCTAGAGAGACACTAGAGCAAGAAGTATGAAACCGCATATTACAGCCGAAGCATTGTAATGCACGGTACTTTACGCGGAAAACTTGACACAGGAGCTACAAATTCATCGTTTGACCGCTGTACAATACAGATGAGCCAATCGGGCCAGGAAATGTGAGGGAAGTTATAGGAGTACCCCATTTCTAGGCTACAAGACACGCTCAGTTTGGTATGCAGTTACAACACAGAAAGAAAAATTGCCGTAAGAAACAGATGGAAAAGTCTTGCACCCATAGTTAAATACCAGACTTTTTCAGAAACAACAGAAACGAATAACACTTATCTCCAGATTCAAATCGCGTGTAGTTTTAGGAGATCGGGATTGTACATAGGTTCTAGGCCGAAGTCCCAAGTCACCAGGACCTAGTCAGTTTGTCCGTTTCAATATCCAACATGCTTTGTCCAACTGAAAGTATGTTGTCAAAAAAAAGTAGAATCGCTCTTGTGGGTTACAGAAAGTACCAGGAACACAGCACGATACTAGCCTATTTCACGCTTGAACCTAATAAAGTTTGAAGCGGTTTACAGAGCATTAGCCGGCAACTTCTAACAGAAGGTCGTTTCAGTGGCTGGTAATCTAATAAGAGAACTGTTGCCCAAGAATTACGGGGGATAGAAGACTGTATAGCATCTTTTTGTGGCGCTTACCGGCTGATGTCAGCTCCTGATGCAGGGAGTTGCTACATGAGTTCTACGCTGAAGAAAAAGTAAGTGAGGATTAGATTGTCAAGGCCTCTTCGAAGCTTAGACGGATGAAGATTGAGAATTTCAAGACGAGATTCATAGGGGAAACGCCACACGCTAGTGGCTATTTTTGTGGGTACCCACTGGAAAAATCTAATGGTCAGTATGTATTTTCCCAAGTTGGTATACAGGACCTCATTAACCTAGTCGGGCTGTAGTCTTATATGGGCCCGTAAACCGTTTGGAATGCATAATAGTCTATGCATGGAAAAGTACCTTTCACTGCACCAAAAGTTAGACGGTAGCCAAACCCTTAAGTCTTTCTTTAGGTTCCCAGAGTCTCCTTCCGGCGCCGTACATGCCCATTTGTTGTCATTTATGTGGAATCCCGTGCCTCCTGACCAACAGTTGTTACTTTCATGATCCATCTAAAATGTACTAGGATCACAAGCATTCACGATTTTTGATTCGCCAACAGAAAGAAGAACGTTGTTGCAAATAGGGTCAAAATTATCATTAATATTTACCAGGAACAAATGTGGGACAAACGCTACTCATTCTTTAATCAATTCAAGGAGTAATACAGGGATTTAATGCAGGAGCCCAAAGTAACTGGATCCGGTTGGTTTGTTTTGTTTTGTATCAAGCGAGGGACATTTGGCCTAAAAAGCCGACGTCGAAAACAGGCTGTGGCACATTTCTTGCAGGTTACTACAGATATTGAGAACAAAGTAAGATTGCTTTTCTGTTTCAAGCAAGCAAAAGTCTGGTAATAATCCAAAACAATCTGTAGAAGTGCTGCGAACGATATCAGAAGAGAGGCTATTTCACTGCCCAGTGACCTCACGAAGGGAGAACTATTGCCGAAGGAAGGTTCTTGGGCGGAGATTGAAAGCTCCCTGACCCGTCCTTTTCGGCCGTCATCGTTCGCCACGATGAAGCGATGTTCTCTTAGATCTACCAAGGAAAAGTGTGTAGACTTTGCATCACCGTAGGGCCATTAGATTTAAAATAGGTACAGATCAGGAATTTCGAGTGAAGACTTGTAAGCGACAATCCTTGAACCCTTGGTTGGGTTGGTAACAGCGCGCTGGACATGCTCGCCAGAAACTGTTGACTGACACCCCTCGCTTCAGTAATATGTTAACTACCACCCCCATCAAACCCATATAAATTTGGTGTATTTAGGTCGATGGTGGAATATCAAAAACGAGCCTATTTGTTGCGCGCTTATACAGTGAAGGTGGGGCATTTGACAGCCGGTCGGCCGAAGTGGATGTTGTGTAGACGGTACAGCCTTTTCCGGTGGAATGCAAATTTTGTCCAACTCGTGTGATCATGGGAAGATGGATATATTGTATGGGGGTCGCCTTTATGAAATCAGTTCCGCAGTAATTGCCGTTCTGCTGCGAATGGGTGGGAGATTACCTACCGTGGCTCTGGAATTCGACCCAAAATTTCCTGTCATGTTGTCTAAAACATAACACGTGACAGCTATCCGTCATTTTCATTTGAAGGAAGGACATGCCGGGAAAGCTTATGTGCTCAAACTAATTCATCGGTGATTTTGGATTCTGTGCACTGCAGCGGCAGTCAAAAGTGTCATGGGCCGGAATATCTCTTGCCAACGCTGGAATGCGGTTGTTGTTAGGGGGTTAACGATCCCAGTTCCTTATCTGAAGATTCAACTTGATTAACGTCCATTCTCATACGTCGGCTTGGAATATTTTGGTCGGATCTGGGTGAAGGAAGGTCGGGTGGCTGAAAAAGATGTGGCTTCATATTTGCGTGCTTGGAATGTGGAGCAATCCACCTAATTTCTGTCTAGGCTATGGGTACTAACTTGTCCAGTGCTACTGAGTCGATTCACTGGAAGAGAACCACTAGCTGATATTTATTCGGATAGCAGCTCGAACATCGTGGGTGCCAATGAACAGCCCTATGGTTAAAAAGAGATGCCAGACCTGATTGAGGTTAACGATATGCTATTAAAGAGGTATCACGTGATATTTCAATCAACCACATGTTGGCCACAGGGGAAGAGTCTGGGGGCGGCTGATAAAGTCCATTCGGCGAACGCTGAGTGTAGTTTAAGTAAAGCAGACTCCCGACTATCAGACTGTGTTGAAATTACTGTTTGGGGTGGAACGAATCCTCGATAATCGCCCGTTTGCACCGTTGGTGTCTGATGATATTAATTATGCTTCTTTTTCGCCGAATGACTCTTTATTCTCTGGAGGCAGTATTTGACTTAACCTGGGGAATATCATCAGCTGGGGATGCAATGCACGATGCAAACAGTTTGATTACTAGCATCGGTATTCAGCAAGAGCTGGATGAGAGGATGTCTTCGCACTCCTCAAGCACAACATAAGTGGTAAAGTGAAGAACGCAGCTTTCGAATGGGTAACGTCGTGCAAGTGACAGCCTTTGAAGCATCTAGAAATCATTGGCCCATCAGTTTGCGCTGTGTTTTTCTGGTTCGGATAGATCCATTCCTACTGCTTGTGTGAAGGCCAAAGAGGGGACTTTAGGGCATGATAGGCTTCGCCCATGTATTCTGCAGGATATACTGAATGAACAGTTCAGTAGGTTGAATTAGCTACGTGGCTTGGGTGACGACTGTTGTGTGCCTGATGGGAAGTTTGTGACCACATTCTCTGTCCTCATCTATTCCCTTCTCGTTGATTCCTATTCTCACGTTTGAAACCTCCTTGGCAGAGATTGCGAACCTTTCCTGAAAAGACTGACGCGACCGTTCGAATTAAGCGTGCGACAAGTCATCACTAGAAACCTAACAGTAGTTGAGCTGGATGGTACCGACTTCATTCATAGGATGTGCACATGCGGAATAAACTAGTGTGGACAGTGTAGCGTGCGGCTGCCAAATCTGCTGAAGAATTCTCCCCAGGCTCGTCTGATGCTCTAGTTGCCCACTTGGCCCTTTTGTATATCACTCCTCAATTTTGCAACTTAACCGTATTCAAATTGGGCAATAGGGAAACGTAATTCATGTGATGTTCTCCGGAGGAAAATTTTGTACATTCTGATCACACATGGTCATGTAACTAACTTTAAACCTTAAGATAAGGTTCCGCCGGACGGAAATAATAGCTTCATTGATTAGACAAACAGACACGGAAACTAAGATTAAACAAATGGAAATGTTGACTACCAGGGCAGCCGTAACGTCAAAACAAGTTGGTTTTGAACACACAGGAGCGGACTATGACGTCTGATAGCCGGGCCCTCAGAAAGCTGGAAGATACGTTCCCAGTGACTTTCAAAAATCACAGAGTGCGTCACAAACCTTGACTCTTCATTCGTTTATTCTTACTTTTCATGTCTGTCTGTCTAAGCTATTATTTGCGATCTGCTGAATCTTATCTTACTGCTTAAACTTAGTTACTTTTCCATGTGTGATCAGAATGTATGAAATGTTACTCCTGAGAACATCACATGATTTATGCATTCTCATTGCCTTTTTCAGTTTGTAAGTGAAACAAATTTCTTTAACCATACTTACTTACTCGTACATATTGTTTAACCTTTTTGAATGTCATCGTGTATCCTGTTTACTTTTATTTAGCTTGCTTCGCCCCAGGTGAACGTTTGCTGTTCTGTTTGACTTATTAAGGGCAACTATGAGTTAATTTATCCCTATCCGTCTGGCAATGTTCATGCAGATTAAAGCTGTCGGTTTGTGAGTTAGGGAACTTTTCAGGGTCGATACCAACCTTCACAGCTGAAGTATGCGATCGATTGCTTTACACATTCTGCCTCTTACAAAATTGTATCATGGGATCTGCGTTCAAAATGTTGATCTGAATTCGGTAGTCCTTACTAATCTGCACGTTCGTCGAAGACGGTTTGGTAGTAACAACTTGTGTTTGAATTTTGAGGGTTGGTCGTTGGATTGTCGTCTAAAAACGCGGCATCCCCACTTTCTGCTACAGGTACAGGAACTTGGGTTGGCATTGTGGGAGCGGAAGCTGCAACTGTAGTCACTAGCTTTAGGTTGTGGTCTGCCGTGATGTTGGGTTCAGTTTTGGTCCGTTGGTCACGCATCTTCCTCTCTTGTGAAGAATGTTCGAGAGGCACGCGTTTTGGATTGGCGTTGCAGGATTTCGAAGTGACCGCTCTCCCAGTTACTGCCTTGGAGCCGAGTGTGGCACGTAAAGTTACCAAGCTTGCCTGAGACGGTGAGTGAAATGTGCTTAGTGAAATACTGAAGTTTCAAATTCATTTCAGATAATGAGTGTTCAGGCACGTCTTTTCTGCTCGCCACTGAAGAAACTGAAGAAGGTACGGAGTCAAAACGAGCCCTGTGCTTGCGGTCAGAGCTTCTCTGTGTCGATTTACCTCTTGACTATCTCAAACCGGCCTAGGGTAGAGTGGTGCTTTTGCTACCGTCGGATCTGCAACTCATGCAAACTGAAAGGAGAGATAAGGAAGACGGCTGCCTGTGCTGGTCTGCATCGAAGCAAGTGCATTTGAAGTTGTACCATTTTATGCACTGACGACATTGCATAACGTGTTGTATGTGCATCTTCCACTCATAGCAACTGCAAGTGTCTGCTGCCTTGATGAATGTCTTCTGCGTGGCATAATTGTTGGGCCTGATGCAAGTCGCTGTCAGCAGGAATAAACAATATAAAATAGACTGTCAATTTCCCAAAAGTCGAAATGAGGACAGAAAAAACATATTACCCTACTCAATGAAATAATATGTTATTCCATAACTACCAACGGTAATTTTATGCAACTTTTGACGCAAAAAGTACGCGTAGAGGAAAAGACCAGTAGACAATGACAACAAGAAAAGTTGAATCTGACTGTGAGTTACCCGCACAGACACTTCCCCGGAGACCTCAGACAGAGACCGAAAAGGGAGGAGAAGATAAGGTTCTGTTTTCACTCTGAAAGTTCTGCTAACAAAAGCATACAATCCGGCTGGGGATCTCTCTATGGACGCCATGAGCTCATGAATGCTAGCCGTAGAGCGTGGGTTTCCGGGCTGTCGTGTTCGGGAAAATTATTTTCTTGGGATAAATCGTTTCAATGGCTCGGTAGACGATGCAGAAATTGAAATCGTCAAAATCTGCGTCATGGCCTCATATCTGTTTGTTTTAACTGACCATTAATTAAAAACCGATTCCTCGTAATTAATTTTCGAAACCTGGTATGACTGCTGTCGTCGTGGTCCATTACGTGCATAAACGTTATCACAAGAATGCCGAGGTCAGTTTTAATGTACTTTTTCATTTTTGTCATTTGTTTTTTATTTCACTTCCAGCTGTTTATTTTTTATTTGTAGGAAATGGACCAAATTGCTATTTTCAAGGCGATGTTTGAGGATCGCGAATTTCGCACTTTCTGACACTTTCAGGAGTGTCTTCAGAGGTACATGGACGAGGTGGGCGTTATTTATGTTCGTGGAACGAGCCGTAGGTCGAAAACTGCCTTGAAGTACGATAAGGTAAGATGACATGGTTTCCTGAATAACGCGCAGATTTATTATCGTTGTACGAAGTACGAAAGACGTAGGAGTGTATACAGGGGTGTGCGACGTTTCCTGCGGGTTAACTGTTGCTAGTTTTAACGAACCGGTTCTCGCGACACATGTTACAGATCACGATTTCATGTGGTCCGACGAGATGCGTGTCTGGTTGTGAGCTCTTTCGAATTGGAGCACAACCACCCTCTCAATCGTCTGCTATCTGAGTCCCATCCTACGCATGGTGAACTCACCGTCGGTGAATTGAACGAATGCAGAGGTCTGTTTCAGTACACTACACCAACTGCCGACATTAAACAGTATGTGGCGGATGGTTACGGGAAGTTTATCACAACCGCTGACGTTGGAAGCATTCGCCGCAAATTAAAACCTGCAATGTAGATTGAGTTTGTTTCGGAAGATTGATCACTGTATGTTAAAGAACCTTGATGAGGTGCTATAGGTGTGGTGCGCGCTCTGAGGCATTTAGGTAACCGATATACGCATATCTGCTCCACCTGGTGAATGCAGATTGGACTATTCCGACGTTTATCACATGTTGTGAATGTGGATGCAACACATGGGACAAACAGGCACAAGCGTGTCATTGCATATTTCCTCATACTTTCGAAGTTGGAAGTTATACCAGTTCCTAGTGACAGACGGTATGGGGCACGGCCGACCCGTGATGTACGGGTACGTTTGTAGTAAGATGTATGCTTCACTGCGTAGACTTTTCGAAATTTTTCGGGAAATGATGGGCGAGCCGATCGCAGTGAAAACATTTGTCATTGATAAGATGGCTACGCAGATGAGGGCGGCCCATGTGTTACTTTCATGTACACGATGCCGTGCGTAGGCATGTGAGTGAGCAAAATTCGTCCTTCATATTTGCTATAAGACAATTTCTTTTTGCAATCGTTTTCTCTTCCGCCGGATGGTTACGGCGGAAAATGGGAAAGAGTAAGTGGTACTGTTGCACAGCGTACCGTAGGTTTAAACGTGATCCCTACATCGTCGGCCGAACGGATAAAGATTTTCCGAATCAATTGCTGAGTAATTGGCTCTACATCAAGCCAAAGTGGGCAATCCATGCTCGAGGCGATGTTGCCCACTTCGGCAATGGAACGAATAATAGGCTGGAGAACGCAAACGAGTGTTCGAAGAACAGAACGCACCCAAGAGACTTCCTAGCCGTCACCATTCAGAAAATATGGAACAACAGTCCAGTTCACTCAAGCTATGGTCAGCGCCTGACCAAGTAGTATGCGTTCACATAAGCAACTACTTCGTCAAGTTCACTTGACCTATGATCAACGTGTAAACATGTCACATGTATTCATGTCAGTAGCTGCCTTGTTCAGTTGACTTAACCTATGATCATAGTTCAAGCATGTCACATGTAATGATGCTAGAAGCTGCCCCGTTCAGTTTACTGAAATTATGATCAACGTTAAAGTATATAGCATGTATTCAAGCTAGTAACTGTTCCATCCAGTTCTCTTAACCTATGATCAACGGATAATTATGTCGCATATGTTGACCTTAGTAGGTGCTCCGTCCAGTTCACTTAAGCTATGTTCAATGCCTAAGTAGGTGGTATGAGTTAACCCTAGTAGCTGCTCCGTGCAGTTCACTTAAGCTATGATCAACGCTTAATTATGTGGTATGCGTTCCCACAGGTAGCTCCCCTGTTCAGTTCACTTAACCTGTGATCGAAGCTGATAAGCAGGAATCGGGAGAATTCAGAATATACATGTATTTAGACCGTTGGGCATAAGTTGTATTGATCTCGTTCAGTTCTGGTCAAAAATGAGAAGACATACTGTCAGCGTTCAGTGAAGTCTGTAGCCAGCGAAACCATAGACCAACTCTCATCGAAATCATAATCGTCCATGATACGAAGATAGGAGGGTTGTAGCTGAAGTGGTAGAAGTGGGAATCAATGTTTTCGTCGGATAAATAACGAATATAAAATTTGGTCACTAGCTGTCAGATAACTGAACATTGACTCGCGTACACGTGGGTAGCTATATATTCAAGAATAGTCAATAAGCAATAAACAAAACAATACGCACGTTGTTAATGATAAAGTGGGACGTGTTACCCATGCTTACACCACATCGTAGGTAGAAACAACCAGGCGAAAACGTAGACCCCTTTCCCACTGGAAATACTGTAAAGGAACCAAGCTGAACATACAATCCAGGTGAATAATTAACCAGCGACTGTGACGGCATAGCTTTCATTAATAATTACTGTG
>LUCH01007126.1:0-17884 GCA_013368495.1 Paragonimus heterotremus
GTGAGATGCGCACAGCTGCAGCAGTCTTTCGCCACTGTCAGTGTGCTGTGCACGGGTACTAAACGTACCTTTCAGCCTCTTCTCACCCAGTCTGAGCATCAAAATCGTCCATTAGTATGATGATGTCTGAATGTTTAGTTTGCTTCAGACGGTCAACCACAGCGTCATAGAATGCATCCTTGGAAGCATCCGAACAGCTGTCCATTGGAATGTACGCCGATATAATGAATACACAACGCCTTTCTGATCTGACGTTATCAGACTGCTTGAACTGTACAAGGAGGCAAAAAGCGTTTCCACAATTTGATAAAACGTGGAATCCTCATCTGTGTACACCTATGTTCACGACGAAACCTCAGTTCACGGAGATGTCCAATCATTGCTGAAAACAAAGCAGTTTGGTGCCGCCCTCATTACTTGAAGTCCTGAGTAGATCGTCTTTTGTTGATCAGACAACATTCCAACAGAGCATTCTGATCCTTTATTCATCAACACGGACAAGGCCACACTAGACGTTCGTAACGCCAAATTACAAAAGTCCAGACAGAAGCCTTCATGATATCTCGAACTCAAACGTGTGGCTTCGGTTGTTATATTCGTCGGAGGCGTCACCATTGCGCAGCTATCGGACACGCGGAAAATACAACAAAGCAATACTAGTTAATACTTTAATACAATAGGAATAAACCCCCAGAGCAACCCACAACCCGAAACATTTGTTTGTCAACCACGCTGTTGTCATAAGTTTGAACGCTCCTCAGAATTATACTGTTGCACGATCATTACTATCAGTTGAATGTCGCTAACCTAACTTGGTCGTAACGTTGTGTTCATCAGAGTCTATTCAATAAAAACGTGATAAACAGAATGCTCAAATTTTTTGACTTCATTCGTATTAAATTTAGTTCACGAATGTGATATGTTTACTGTGAATGTGACCAGTTTGACAAGCTACCAATCAGAAAGGAGAAGCCAACTGATTAAATGTGACCAGACTACCGAAAGTTATTACGACGAACAACAGCGAACAGGTGTCAGATACAACGGCCATCTGAAACAGCCGTAACATGTACGTAACACCAAGTTTTTCGGTTCATTCGAAATGACGTATCCAGTTCATCTAACATGCCAAATTAGAGTTACAACTTGAATGCTGTTACGTCGGTTCCATGGAGTTCGGACATTGACTAGACGTAGACAGGGTTTAATCGTGACACGGCACAATGATCGGTGCGGTTCATTGCTTAACAAACCAAATCATTTTGTCCGACTGGCAGACAAAAGTGCGTGCCTACGAGAACTGATATTCTCTTCCCAACTCACCTTAGGGTCAACGACAACCGACTGGTTGTTCAGGTATTCGCTCGGTTGTAGATATTGCGTGTGGAACCAATGAATGTATATACGATACAGAGCGTAAGTGGTCAAAAAGGTAGCCGTCACACTCAATACGCCGGTGGGATCTGCGGACCAGCTTGACAGTTGGCCGGTGAGCCAAGCATTAATGGCTAGGTGAAAACAACGAAAAAGGATTGTAACAAGGACACGCCCATAAAACAGAAAAACGTGGAATTGAATCTTCCATATTTCAATGTATTTGTCTAGCTATGATCAATACGATTACTGAAGATCTCACTAATCTAAAGTATAAGTTACGTTTATATAAACCTTTTAACTGACAAACTTGTGATTCGCGATTATGAGATTATCGGACAGAAGTATAAGGGCACTCACTGTTCCTCCGTGTTAACACGATGGAACAGCTCGAGGAAGTTACAAACAACTGTTTTTGAATGTGATTATTCGGTCATATTTAACGTGAACTCAAGTGGGTAGTGATCAACAGGTTAGTAGCAAAATCACAAGCTCGATCAACGAAAAAAAACTACTTAGGAATTCCGGCCACAAAAAAAAACTCGAACGACCCCGTATTTCAATTCAGATCAATGTAAAGGTTTATTTGAACGAGAAATCTCGAAGCAAATGTGTGAACAGCGTCTGGGTTGTGACCCGATTCAGCCGCAATTACCAGAATTGATGCTCGCTTTTAGAAGAGCGTGAAGACGGTGTTTCTTTTTTTAAATTGTGAGTGTGACCCAATTAAGCATGACGGTAAACCAAACACGTGTGCTAGTAACTGTTCCATGGATCACAAAATGTGGAAACTATTGAGTTACAACTACGGAGATCGGCGTGCAACTGGCAAGCACACGCATCACTACCAAAATGTAGTTGAAGTATTAAATTAACGATTCAATCGATACAGTGATTTAAGTTGATTACAAGCAAAATTAAAGTAAATGTGTTGGCTGCCTGAACATAAACAGTCCGAATAGGACTTGACAGCTAGTACGGGGACAAAAACCATTCCAAAAAAATATATCTATGCACGCACGTGTCGGATTCAGACGGGATATCGTACTCGATCGTCATAGCACAGAATTGATATAACGCAACAAAAAAAAACAATAGCAAAACGTTACTCATCGTCTAGAATAAACTGTTGGCAAAATTAGGCTCATATACAACAGTGGGAAGATAAAATTAAATGAAAAAAGAACTCGTAATGTGTAAGGCATCCACAAACATGCACGACCTGAATCGTGTAGCAAAAAAATCTATCCATTCCCATACGCATAACATAACACCTGATTCAAGGATAAGTAAAAAAACCACACAATATAAAACGAGTAGAAAAAAATGAGTCCACACACGGACAACAAGCATTAGTATTCTGGGTCACATCTAACAATCTCTAACCACGAATGAGCACGATTGTTTAGTCCCCGAACAAGATGAGTCAATATTGGCCGAACCGGTGTCAGGTCATCGTTTGTACATTACATACCACTTCCTAACCGATCCCGTTTTCAACAAATGAACATTCGAACAAACGAAATCGATACAAGTCGATCGCGTTAGTTATAAATAGGTTTAGGTTGTTATCTCGGAAAATGGGTTATCTATCAGATGGTTGTTTACATGTTGACTAAAACATACACAAATGATCGTGTGCAATTAGCGACTTTGAAAAAGAAATCCATTTAAATAGGTCAACAATAGCCGCATTGAACATGTGGATTCAAATTGTGCCCAGGTTTTTCATGAAACGGCTCTGGTCTTTCGGTTGCCACATGTGGCGCAGGTTGACGAATTACACAGTGACATTCGAAATGATCGTTTTATCGACAACATTAACCACCAGCCTTAGACTACACACGTGTACACGATGTTGCGGGGTCGGTGTCAATCGGAAAAGGAGGTCACCTAAACGATACAAGGTAAACGGTAAATGAACAACGACAAGCACAGCGCATAGAATTAGACTAGGTCTCGAAATCATGCATAAAACGTTATTCAAGCCAAACGGTGATAGTGAGCACATTGATAACAAACGGTCCAGGAAACTCACCTTCCCCCCAAACCATACTGTTAACAGAAAACCGAGGAATCCGGAGATACGACTAGACTACAGGATCCAACCGATTAGTATAATTAATTCGTAGATGATCTGCAAAATCTGTAAACAATAAATGTAATCATTGCAATAGAAATAACTGACAGTCAAACGGAAGGTAGACTGGAAAATAGTCAGAGAATAAAAGTTACAAAACGTGGTGCTGACAGAAGAGATAAAGCTGACAAACTTAAGAATAAAGAACATACAAACGGAGAGAGAAGAAAGCAACTTCTTTCACCCGGAAACAGCAAGAAGGCTGAAGGCGGAGTTTGAAAATAGCAATTAGCCCATAAATAAAACATGCTTTCATCACCATTAAAACTTCCAATTAAACGATTAACAAATGCCGATAGTTTACCGTCATAGACACATTTCACGAAATAAAAAAACAGAGGAGAAAAGAGCAATGCCGGCGTTATGGTCGCCAGTTGAATCTTCCAGATTTTGCCACCAACGCGCAACCACGAAGAAATCACTGAGTACCATGAGATACAGGACCAGTTACTAAACATCCTCACGAATTTCACTGCTCTATTACAGTCACCCCTATTACTTCACGAGTTGATCAACACGAAACCGACAACACTGAAGCCATCAACTCCGGTTGGTGGTAGTTGTTCGTAGTCTTCAACCAGACGGTAGATCAACTGTGATGTCCCAGAGTGAAAGACATGCTTCGTAAATCGCCAATGATTTCGGTCTCTTTAGCTAAAATTTGAGATAAGCAGCTCCGATCTGATGTCGAGGACCTGGTGGCTAGACAGACAGCAAACTGTGCAGTGAATGATGAAGTAGAAATCAGAACGCACAGCTGATTGATTCATTGGAATGCTCAGAACCCGCAGAAGCAAAACTGTTAGCTTTTTGTTACTAAAAATCCACAACCAAACACTCCTATTTTGCTACATCGCTGGCGCGTGCGAACAACCGTAAATAATGATCACCAAAAACTTCAACACAATCGACGTTCCTACCCTTTGGAAATCAGGCCTAGCAACCGCAGAATGTAAGTGCCATGACTGCAAACTTATAACTGTAACCCTTAAGCATAAGGAGATAATTTGTTAACGTCCCGTGGAACATAAGTTCCCAGCACGCGAAACTCATCCACTTTAATGAACCAAACAATCAGGGTCTTCAAATCCCCTGGTCGCGCTGTGGCTTGATCATCCTGCTGTGTTATCCAACTGTCGGTGGTCTTAGTAAATAGTACCTGGTGTGATAAACGCTCAAGTGGCATGCGAGCTAGTAATCCAACCAACGCAGACTGTACAACCTAAGTAGTTGACCAGCTGATCGTGCATCCTAATGGTGTAGAAAAGTACAATGATGAACGGCCGCATTGTTCAAGCACCAGGGAGAGTGACAACACCGGATTCCCCAAATGTACTTTCCAGTGTGTTATCTACAAACAGAGTGAACAGGAGTGGAATGACCAGACATCCTTGGTGAACGTCACCAGAAGTGATTAACATCCCGAGAGAGTTGTCAATCATATCTCAGCTGGCCTAAAGAGTAGACATACAACAAGTCTCATATTCCTCTGCGATTCCTTTGTGAAAGAGCCAGTTTTACAGAACGTCCCGCATAACAGAAACATAGGCAATCATCAGATCAGGAACAGCCACGACCGTCGGCTGCTCATGACAGTGTTCTAAGTACTGTCATAAGATAGGAATACTATCAATGCACCTTCTACCAGATCACGATATTGCCTGCTCTTCACGTCTCTAACTGTTCTTGGGTTCAATAAAGCCTACGCAAAATAAAGCCAGTGACTAACTTGGGTGTGATAGAGAAGATATTGATGTTTCCGCAGCTGTCAAGTAGACTCTCGACTTCCCTTTGAAAAGTAAGCATTACGGTTGATGAGAACCTACAACGGGATACATCTTCGGCAACCTAATATGCCTGAATGGGTTTGATCAGTTCTGATATCGAATTGTCGCCACAATCCTGGAGAAGGAAAGGGGGATCTAGTCCGGGAACCTTGTGACACCCAACAGCTTAATCCATTGGGATCACGTGTTTCAGATAAATGGCCGCCTGAAGCGTAACAACAGATCACTCGGGTTCCCTTGTCTATACGGTCTGGTTGGAGCTAGATGAAAAGTTCCCCAAATGTCAAACACACCAGTCAAATCGGCGTAACTGAACGGCAATGGGAGAACCGACTCTCTCAAAAACAGACCCGCCCACACGGCGACCAACACAACCAAGAACTAGGAAAGATAACATATTGCTACTCTCAGACAAAAGCTCGATCGACCTATTTCAAATGTGCAACCACGTGCAAGCCTTTAGTCAGCTTACGTTTAAGTTCTCAACGGTCGTCAACGTATTCGCATTCAAATGGAATCGAACGACGTTTGCTTCTACCATTCGCCGCCGTAAATATCTTGGTAGTGCAGCTCTTTCGCCACACGCTTCTATAAGGCAGACGTCCATAACTGCCGCGATTTTTTTCCAGTTCTCGTTAAGTTCTCTCACTTGACTCAACGTAGGAAATTCGTTTACCGGTACTTCCCAGTAAGCGTTGTTTACACTTTCTTCGCACGAATGCCAGTTAATTAGCTTGAGTTTTGGAACGAATGAGCTCTGGGCAAATGACGGGACAAAAACGAGCACGCACAATAGCCTGATGTGAGTCCAACAGGCTGTTCGAAGTGCCACCTGTAACAGGATGCAGTATGAATTACTCGTACTCACGGCTCGGATGCGCAGGTCAGTCTTCGTGCAACAGTGCCCTTCCCCGTGTTGAAATGTGACACCCGAAATGTGCAGACGGATGTGCGCACACGTGCAACAGTCTTTTGTCGTTGTAAGCGAGTTGCATTAGAATATCAAAAACACCACACAGCCACTTCCCACTCAGGGAAAGACGATCAAGTAGAACGTCCAAGTCGAAGACTAATACAATGGTCAGTCAGTTACAAATAGGCCAAAAGAACGAAACAGTCAGCATTCTCTCTAGCCACGGGACTACTGCTCGTTGTAACGTACATCACCATCATTAACATCGTCATGGGAGACAGCAATACACGGTTATCACTGAGGTTTGTCATACAACCATAAAGAGGAAAAACAACCTCTGGCCAAGAATAAAAAACAGAACAGGAACGGACCTGACTATCGAAAACGGAAGCGTACATATCAAAAAATCCAACGTCAACGTGACTACAGCTTGTAAACAAATAACCGAGCGGCAAGTGAAAGTAAACCGTCATCAGCAAGATAGCTTCCTTACGACTTTCACCATCCCGCGCCGTTTAGTGCATTTACTTCACAGACAACTCGGCCAAACAACGAAAACATTCACTCCACTGAGCCCGATTAGCTTCCATCTCACATAATGTCTCCAGCCACCGACTGTGCGATATGCGAAGACCCTAGCCCGGTAGACCCACCTGATGTACAGTGGTCAGCAGCTTGATGAACGACATCAATTCAACATCCCAAGTCATTACCTATTCACCTCGTGCATTATTCTAGCCGACCGCAGCATCGGCAAGAAGAGTTCGGCGTGGCAGACGACTAGCTTACATCCTTAGTACATCATTTAATCATCTAAGTCTCTGCAAGTGTAATGATTGAACAAAAGAACTCGTTTGACAGTCACTACCAAATACCCGCTTCCTAGCCTCCTCGTTGCTTACACGTTAGTGTCACCCGATGCCAGTGACCGAACGCAGACATCGATGATCAAATACCTGAGAACGGTTCACATCTTCCACCCTAAACAGCCATGTCTCGCTGCCGTGAAGTAACGGAGCTCTCACTGTCGCCTTACACATGCGACGAGTAAACCTCAGACAGATACCTCCTACTAAATTTGGCTCTCAGGACTCTCCCGACCTCCATTTCTGATAATTACTCCACAGGTCCCACAACAGATGTAGTTAACCGTGGTAACATTGAGCCGGTAAGTCCAGTCTCTTGCCATTCAGCTTCAGGCCTCCCTCATCCCTTGCTTAGACCCGGAATGCGAATTAATGTAGGTGCCTCCAACGTTCGCACTCTAAAACAGATAGGTCAACAGGACGCTCTCGTACGAACGTTAGACTCATTGCATATTGACATCTGTTGTATCTTGGGGACTAAAATCCAAGATAGTTGTCAACGTATGGAACTAACAGCACCCGCACTGTCTACTCGATAGTGGTTGTACACTTCGGGTGACTCCACGGCTGCCACTACCAGTCCTCAGCACGACAGCCGTAGCCGCATAATTAGATTGGATTCCTGCTACCAGTAGACTTTGTGCTGTCCGCTTAGCAGGTTCAATTAAGGTCAGCTCTAGACGCAAAACTTTCAGAAATGTATTCATTGTGTTGGCTTGTGCTCCTACTGACTGTAGTGATGACGGCGTCAAAGACGCGTTTTACTCGGATTTGGCCCCTCTCCTTTGGTCGACACGTAGCTGTGATATAGTTATTCTGGCCGGAGATTCGAATACCCAAGTCGGTCGGCTTGGTGAAGCCGAATATCGTTTAGGTGGCAGGTTTGGGATAGCGTCGCATCGGTCAGATAATGGCGAGTGATTGTTGCAGCTGTGCGCTGAGCATAGCCTATTTTTAGCCCGCATTAGTTTTAGGCATCGTGCACATCAATGCTTCACTTGGTGCCCACCCCCGCTGAATCAAGTCTGGTCTCAGAGAGACCACATAGCTCGTTTCGGAGATCGTTTCTGCTTCAAGGAACGCTGACAAACTCCTCAATTTTATCCGTGCTACTGGTCCCAAACGACCGTCTGTCAGTGAAGCTATCAGCGAGACAGATGGCGCATTCATCTATAGTAAGTCCAGAAGGTTAGGGCGGTGGACGGAACAATTTGAGGGTCAATTTAGCTGGCCTACTTCTTCTACCATGTTGCCACCACAAACGTGTGATGTAGCATCCTGCTCGGTAGATTTGCAACCACCCACTGAGACTGAGGCTCGCAAATGCTCTTAAACATAAAGAGGCTGCTGACCCAGATGACTTCGTCTGGACACTTTTCGAAGAAAGTAGGGAGGCGTTAATAGTGGCTTTGACGCGGCTGTTTCAAATTATGTGGACGACGGAGACCATCCCTCCCTGCTGGAGTCACTCAATAATAGTTCCCATATTGAAGGAAGGTATCAAGGGCTCTAGTGAGGACCACAGATGGATTAGTTTGATACCAGTCATTTCTAGGGTTCGTGGACTCACTGCAGCTCAGGAGGCAAACAGTAAGGAAGAACAGTCAGGGTTTCGGTCAATCGAGGGGCAATCGAAGTGTTTTGTTGTTTGAGGATACGTGCTTTAGCCTCATGCTTCCTTACCAGGAAGAAAACAGTGCCGCAACAAAGACAAAATTTCCATTGCACTCCCATAGGATAATGCCTCAATACCTACGTACTCCTACACGGAGAGTGCAACATTATGTTGGGGTCGTAAATGCGTCCTCTGGAGATACGGCACACGTCCAACTCCAAACCCAAAAGTATTCTAGATGAACAAAAGCATGCTAGGGTGCTTGTTAAAGCATGCTTAAAGCACGTTGAAAGCCCTAATGTTTGCCCAGTGTCCTGCCTTTAAGAAATGGAAACTGGAAGCAGAAGAAGAAAGTGAACACGCGTGGAGTGATTTGCGGGGGCAACGATACCTTTGATACTTCTGGTAACTTACGCTACGGAAAGCTGATTTAAAGGACCTCTTCGGGAGTCTTTGCTCAACAGTCGGATACGCAAAACAACAAGGATTTCTTAGAGGACCAACCCCAAGGTCAATTGCTAGAAGGCCCAACACATTAAACAGTAGGGGTGTGGCTCAACCCGACAACTCAAGACGTAGGACGTTGATATTTGGGTAAATATATTCGACGCTACACCAAGTTCGCAGGAATTCGTACTTGTGGCAAAGCTAGATTGCTGACTAGATCACCACAGAATTACCGTAAAATCTTCAGTCATACTGAATATCACGCTGGCGGCCATGGTTGACTGGTGAGTGATCAGAGTGCTCTGTTTCCAGACACTTTTGCTATCATTTTTTCTTCCTACGGAAGACGGTAGTGTTGCAACTATAAAAACGGTTTTGATGCGTATCCGCGGGACAGTGCCACAGTACTTAAGCAATTCGATGCAAAAAATGATGCGACATACAACTTCATAAGTGTAACCGCTTTACCCTAGTTTCCCTTCATTTATTTGTCGGAAACGGCTAAAGCCGTGGTCAACCAAATTCTCTGGATAATTAAGAAAGCAAATCTCACCACTACGTCAGTGACAAAAGAGCTCAAGTGGTTGGCATAAAAGCACCGTCTTGTTAAAACACTACATTCATCTGCACCCGCGGTATGATGAACAATAACAAAAATTTGTTCAATGAAATTAGGATCGACACTGCTCATCAGCCAGAATAGCCAAACCTTATGCCCAAGGCATGTCCCAAGTTACCACTTATCTTCTTGTCAGGACAGGCCTCGTCCATTTGAAGATCACGGTAAAGCGCTTCCATAAGCCACCATCATATATGTTAGACTTTCTCTTCAAAGTTCACATTCTATAAGAAGTCTATAGGAAGTAAATAACTTCCATTTTACATGAGGGTGGGTGTGTCCGAGTGTGAGAAAACTTAACATACCCATCATTTGACAAGCCCCATAATGTCTACTGCATGGTTCGTGCAGAGGTGCCTAGAGCAAACGTTAGTCTTAACTCCGAATAACTCCTCGTGGCATTTGACGCACAACGATCTTGCTGAACTAAGATTCAAGATTGTTCTTCTTCATGTTCGTGACCATGTGAGGAAGGGTTTGTGAATCAATTGGCAAATTTCAGCACGATTCAGTCCAATTGTCTAAAAGTCAATCAATTATGTTTTTCTGAATTGCTAAACAGTGATGGAGACAAAAATGACCCAAGTTCAGAGATCCCCTTAGTTTAAGTTCAAGATAACTGTTTGATCACCCCTCAGAACTATTTGTTCCTCCAGGTAACACTCACGTACTCATGCCACCCAATGGCAATGTGCTCGGAGAATGCAAACAATGGACACCCACAGGATGTTCATATTATTACGGTGCAAATAAGGCAGGTCGGCTAGTATGTCGACACGTCACGATTGTGTCCATTAACCACAGTGAAACCAGCATACAAGCGCGTCAGCCCGTCCGTATACACGAAATGCAAAACTAATACTTACAGATAGCCTGATCATTAGAACGTTTCGGAACACAGAATAGTTAGAGGTACAAATGTAGGTAACCAGATTAAAGAGATGGATAAAAAGTATGTACATATGCATCGACGTGCACTTACATCAGCTGCAGTTAAAACAGGTTGCAAACCCACCACAAATGTCTGTATGGTATCTGATTTGAAAACCACGCAATTGATGAGTGATAGTGAAATCGGTCCCTACACGTGGAACCGGTCAGTGGTTATTGGTGACACCTCGTTAACTAAAATATAATGGATCTGTTGCAGTCTGATGTGACGAAACAGACTAAACATTTCAACCCGGCGGTGCTTATGTAAACAGGACTAGTTAATCAAATTGCATAGAAATATGGATCGCAGATGGATGGTTCGCTATAATCGAGCGGTAAGGCACAGCCACATGTCAACCACCAGTTGGTTTGTTGACTTGTTGATACCATCAATCTCAGCAATCTCAGCAAAGAGTCTAATGACCTTAATGTTTTTGTACGCGCACCCGTTTATGGCGTGACCACTGGGTCAATACGACGTGCATGCGGAGGAATAAACAGGGTTTCTAGCCAATCCAGAGTGGTCAACAGAACCGGTGGTCCGTTGACCGTATATACACCGTTGTATTCCTGTGAACAAAACTTGCCCACCCTAGTACAACACACAAAGAATTTCCCAGCAGTTCAATCAAAACGAGACTAGACCTAGATAAGGTGTGACGGATTGCGCATCTCAATAATCAACTGGCCTAAATCGAAAGATATAACGATCACCGACAAGGTGGACAAAACGGAGAGGTCGGACAAACTACAGTCCTCTGGTCCTTAAGGTTACGAGATGAAAGAAGGCTGACACATGATTCCGGGAAACATGGTACCAGCCACAGTACACTGTCCCTCAGTAACTGTCTTATAATGTAGGCTTTTTATCCTCAGGCTTTAGCTGAGAATTCCAATTGTTCTGTCGTTCAGGTCCGACCGTTTTGCCGGTATCTACGTCCATCAACAAATGTGAGTACTTGAACTACCACTAACTTCACGCTGTATTAGCAGCTCTGAGCTACGAACCGGGTAGCTCTATCAACTATTTGTAGCAAGCCGGATAGGCGAAAAAACAGCTGTTACTGAATCTTCCCCATTGTCTCATTCAATAAAACTTTCCGACACTTCACGACTCCGGTTTCTAGTAACCATTCGGATTTCACAACAGAAGAGGTAAACCATAGTGACACTGTTACGATTAGTCTCACCTTTTATTACCAAGCCTTCAATATTTCTACAGTGCGAGCAATTAAGGCGCCTCCAATGTTTTGCATCCTGAAACAGACAGGTCGACAGGTCACTATTACAGAGACGTTAGGTTCGTTGAAAGTCGACGCCGGCGACATTTCACAGACTATGGTCCAGGATTTAGTCAACGTATCGAGTTAACAGAATCCGTCTTGTTTAATTGATAGAGTTTACGTTTCGAGTGGTTCCTCGGTCACCTATATTGATCAGGCTTGAGTAGGCATAATCTTCAGTACAACAGCCACAGCCATATAAGTCGATGGGATGGCAGTAGACTCCGGTTGGTTAGGATTACCCTTGGACGTCGAATAGCATGAAGTCCATCCACTGTGTCTGCAGTGAGATCACAGTCAAAGGCATCATTTACGCAGATCTGGCAACTCTTCTTAGGTAGACATTATTTTGATAGTCATTTTAGTTGCAGTTGTTAACGTTCGGGTAAGGCAGTCTCTTTAAGGTGGTCGACTTGAATGATATCACATCGCTCGGAGAATTGTGGATGACTACAGCAGCTGTGCGCCTAGCACAGATTACTCTGAGCCAGTGTTAAGTTCAAGCCCCATGTACGTCGTCGTACTACTTGGTGCCCTCCTTCTCCAAATCAGACCTGCTCTTAGCAGACGACGCAGCTCATAGTTATGGGTGGCGTAGCTTTACTCAGGACTGTTGTTCTTAGGAAAACACTTTTTATCCAGGTCATAGGTTGGTACGTTGTTTATTTCTTACGTTCATTCAGAAAGAACCCCATCGACTGTAACAAGTAAACGCAAACTAGTTTAGAATGCAAGCATAGCAATTCTATCATCGAAAATTCATGACGCTGCCATACCAAATACAACTGAGCAATATCAGCAGCAGTAGTAGATCGACCGCCGCAACCATAAAAAAGGGAGGATCGAGATTAGAAATAAAAAGGAGAGAGGCGGGAGTTAGTCCATGGGAATCTCTCTAAACTCAGTGGACGTAAAAGTGTCCATAGTTTTCAGAAAAACAGTCGCGAACAAAAAAGATGCCTTCGGCAGGAAAGCTTTCTTGTAATAATGTACACACCACAATAAACAGTTATCTAACACGTTCATGTCACTGGTAATAAGAACGAACTACCCCCAAAATACGCTGCATAGCAGTAAGGACTGAGAAATAAGAAGATATAGCGGATAGGTGAAAGTTCACCAGTTAACAGAATGCAGCAAGAACATAAACCGAGCCGAATAAGCCTATAACTTAAGCAACTGGTACACGGGTTCTAGGCTTGTAACGTGCAACGTAGTGGAGGCACTGAGGAATAGCGTTCCTATGAAGGATGAAGGCTAAACGGGAATCTGGAATGGTAACAAAGACGGACAAGCATCAGCCAGAGGCCCAGTAAGTCATGCACACAACTTACACAGTTGAAAACCCAAATGGCGTCAATCATACGACAGCGAACTGTATTACGTGTCAGCTGGGTAACTCGTCAACGGTTTGCAGAAGAGGAATTCACGACTGCAAACGGGAAGTTGTCAGTGATCGACTATTGCACATGTCCAATAAAGGTATGGACTCGCACATTGTAAAGCAATGCTTGTGTCTAAAAAGGTTAGAAAATACACTCCAACACAAGTAAGTGGAATGGAATTGATACACTGAGTGCACCTGCGCAATAAAATGAAACCAAAGCTAAGCTCCACAAACTAGTCGTATGTCACTTACCGTTTGGCACATACTCTGAAGCTCTTACCATGTGGCTGAGACCACACAAATATACTTATATGACAAGTGGTAAGTAGACGGAATCGACACAATAAGAGAAAAATGGTAATGTGTAAAGTAACGGGGGGATTTATAGGGGCAAAAAAAAACATTACAATGGTGCACACAGGAGCTAGCAAAAAGGGCGTGATTTAGTTCTATGCACCGCCATATGAGATAGTCTTCAGCCGGAGGCTGTTTTTGTCCTTCGGACCACAGGCAAGAAACCCAGAGCGCCCAACTGAAGCCACGGCAAACGGATAAGAGGGTGGGATAGCTCAACGCCACCGGGCGCGTCCCTACGGTGAGGATTAGGGAACAACCTTCCGCATGGGAGTTAACTGTCAAGTGAGCGAGGTTTTTGCGGTGAATAAGCAGTCACGGACAATGAACAGTGGTACTACCATGGCGTGGTGGATGCACGGTTGACAACAGGGTTCTCCTATAAAATGCCATATAAACTATTTGATGACACTACGATATGGCGTATGTTACCTGGCCACAAAAAGGTTTCAGTTGCACCAACGATAAAACATGGACACCAGGATCACATGTAGTCCTCACAAGGTACTGACATCTCCAGTCTTCGTCAACCATGCACAATCTGCCCGGAAGGCGTAAGAATCACCTCGATGATCACCGGCTCCCACGAGTGCGCAAGGTGCGTCGCGTACCTTGAATGACTGGACCCCATTCAAACAGTGTATGAATCAACTTGGCCACAGACTCTCGGCAACAGGACGCATTTGTCTCAACAGCTTTATCGATCCATTACCATCATCATCATCATTATCATCATCATCATAACAGCCATGAGCATGATAAAAAGGTACTGTGGCTCGGGCCGCCGCTCACCTCAACAGTGACGTGGAATATCCTAGAAGAAAACGTTACTAAGAAGGTTGAACATTAATAAAAGAAGACTAAGCGGAAGAACTAGAAATGGTATGGATACAGGTACGCCATTGACTGCGACACATCGCCATCTCGGATAGCGTCTCTAACCAACGGTTTGAGTGATCACGAGGACCCCATCCAGGCAGGCGACACCTACCCACTTTGCTCAATGGAGCAGTCAAGGTCTTCATATTTCGTGACCACGTTGTTGCTTGACCACCACGCGGTTTTACCCAATTGTTGGTGGTCTCAGTATATAATGCCCGGTACGGTAAACGCTCAGCTGGCATACGGAGAACATGACCCAACCATCTCAAGCTGTGCAACGTAATTAGTTGACCAATTGATCGCGCATCCCGAGTAATCCGGAATACGCGCCGGCGAACGGCCACATTGCTCACGCAATCAGTCCACTTAATATGGGCCAACTGGCGGAGACAACGATGGTCAAACACAGCAAGCCTGTTGACATCTTCTTTGTGAACGGGCTACGTTTCCGAACCATAATGCAAAATGGAGCGCACATAGGCATTATATACCCTTCCTTTCAGCGACAACCGGACGTCTTTCCGACACCACAGATGATGCAGTCTGGCAAAGGCAACTCGTGCATTCGCAATCCTCGCTGACAGCTCATCAGCAATATTACAGGCTGATGAGATAGTGCTACCCAAGTATGTGAAACTGTTCACAGTCTCAAGCGAATTACCTGCAATAAGAGGAATAGGAGTGGAGATGCCCCAGTCTTGAAGCAACACTTTGAACTTTGAAAATGCAAAGCGCATTCCATACAAACCAGCTGGATCGCTTAACATGTCCGGCATGGTCTGCATGACTTCTTGGATGGACAGATCTACTACTTTAGACCCGCCTTCGTTGGTGAATCCCCGAACTGCTGCGCTGTTTCTGTCCCAACCTCAAGCAGAATACAGTGAGCAGCTTGCATGGATGGACTCCACCCGAAGGGCACACGAACCGAACCACTACTATTCAGCGACCCCCAATGGACTGCGAACTCCGTGCTTCATCAAGCTGCTTTGTATGTTATGTTCCTTTTGAACTAAAGGTTTCGGGTAGGCTCCTTGAACCAACTCCCTTCTTCGGCATGGGAAGCCGAGAAATAACATATTCGCATAATTATGAAATCAAACTCACGACAGCTATGAATGCTGTCACATCTCACAACTCCTTGGCCGAAGTGTCAACAGTAGGCTTTGCTCCCAAGTCAAATTTCACCTAATCAATTCAATTCGTCTCGTTTTCCTGTATTTGTCAAACAACTCTTCACTTGGTGACCCCCTAATCCCGTTTCCGCGCATACGCCAGAGACTTACCTCATTTGCCGCTCACGACTAAAGTCAGCCAGAAAGACAGTGTGTAAGACACTAAGGTTCCTTTGTCTGAAGGACACAAGCCTTTACTCGTTCCATGAACACCAGTTAAGCTTGCCGTCTTTAATATCCAAACACCTATGCAAATAGGTTAGTAGACAGCCAGTACATGTACTTTGGAGACCCCCGCCATCCGTATCTGTTGTCTTGCTGGAACACGACTTCAGGATTCTAGCTTCGTGCTACATCTCCAATCTCCGTCAACAATTTCACTATGTCCGTACGATGTACGTCTGTCTGGAGACTCTGCGGTTCAAGCAACTGGACTAGCCGGTGTTAGAATTACTCTAAGTGCATATACAGAGAAGACGCTGCTTGACAGAATTCTCGTCAACAGCCGCCTTTGTGTTGTCAGACCCGAACGTATGGTTACAGCATCAAGAGTCGTCCATCGCAAACGCTGTCTGTTTGTTGTTGCTGCAAATGCACCCAGAGACCGTAGTCCAGGATGATTTTTATCACCAGCCCACTAACCTTCTACACACCGCGCGGTGCACGGATATTGTACTACTGGCAGAATAGAACGCTGAAGTAGGTAGGCTAAGCGCTGACGAGCGTGACATAGGCGGTACGCACTCCTGCGGTACTCGTCAAACAGTCGACGGTGAATGTTTGTTGTAGTTCTGTGCTGATAGCGGACTGTTTCTGGCAAGTACTAAGTGTTGGCGTCCTATGTGTCAATGTGCCACCTGCAGGCTTGTATCGCTGAGTTAACCGTGGACATAGAGTGACCACATTGCCATCATCTATCAGTAGCGTGGCTGTTTCTAAGATTGCAAGTCAATTTGGAGCAAGTGTGTGGATTCCGATCATGCACTGTTATGTGCCAAGTTCGCTTTGCGTTTTGAAGGAAGGCCACTTTGTCGTCAACCACAAACTGACGTATCTAAACTAGCAGTCATAGGCGTTTTACGCATACCAACGTACACTTACCTCTAGTCTAGGTTCCTACCCACTAAACAATGAAGAATATTGTGTATATACATGGCGTGCAATTCATGAGTACGGTACTGGCTCGTGTGGTACTACTACTCATTCGGCTGCCAGACAATGAGTCTCTTTGCGACTAATGAAACTACCTGACGTTCGCCAAAATTTTTCATCCAGCAGCAAATATAACTCAGCCCGCAAGACTATTCGCATGGAACTGTGAAAGCAAATACAAGAGGATTGCGAGGCCTGGTAAACACAACGCGACAACAAGATCACGTCACCCAAAGCTCTCGAAAGCCTTTCCAAGCAAATGGTAGCAGGAAACCAAGTGAGCGAGGTAATCTGCGAGGTAAATGATTAGCCTATCCACAGCCTGCAACCAGGCTGGGCTGAGCACTTCCAACAGCAGTACATCTGGCCACATGCGCCACTGACTACACTCGGGTTCTGCCTTTGCTCAATGGTCAGCTGACGTTTCTCCCCACTCGGAAACAGAAGGCTCTTTCGATATCAAGTTTCTAGAACGTCACAAGTCATCCGGTCCAGACGAACCTCCTCCTCCTCTTTTTGTAGATGGAGGTCTAGCCTTAGTTAAAAAGCTGACGCCTCTGCTCCAGGAATTCTGGATCAGCGAAGATATTCCAAATGGTTAGGTTTTGCATAACGCCGTTTCCATTTTCAAAAATGGTTCGAGCACTTCGTGTGCAAATTACCGAGCATTAGCCTGATTCCGATTGCGGCAAGGTTGCTGTCAACAATTGTACTTCGTAGACTAAGCAAAATGCGCGATAAACATATCCGGAAGGGGCAACCTGAGTTTCGCTCTGGTCGTGGCTGCATCGATCACATCTTTACAATTCGTCAGATGCTTCAACTCCGCCATTCACAAAGAATGCCAACAGAAATCTTCTTGGACTTCGAGGGGGCTTTTGATTCAGTTGACAATGTTGCACTCCGCCAATTGGCCCATATTAAGTGGACTGATTGCGTGAGCAATGTGGCCGTTCG
>LUCH01007129.1:0-12533 GCA_013368495.1 Paragonimus heterotremus
CACCTGCGGCTTAGGGGAGTTCTCTCCAGTTGGTAGAATGTCATGCACTGTTGTGGAAAGATGCAGGCCAAATACGTCTGTGTCAGCATACCTACGGGAATGTGTTATTTCGGTGATCCCATTCTAGAAGGGTTTGAGTGTAAGTAGAGGATTAGTTGATGATTCCTGTCGTGCATGCATCACTACCTGTCTGTCTTGTCTGTCATGGTTGAACTCCCTCGTACTAGTAGTCTGAAAAAAGCATACATTAAATATCATGTATTTGGACAGTCGTTGGGGGTTCGTGGTGATCTTTTTCCTCTTGTTTTCTCTCGCCCACATAAGCTAATTGGTAATCAAGAGGGCTTGAAGTCGAAAACCGCAACCCAGAAAATCCGTAAATCCCCTTCAAGTGGAACAGTCACAGTTCTGGGTGCTCCTCTCTGGCATTCTGGTACAAATACTCTGGACGCCCGATTGGCAACAGCCACTTACTCGTGTGCAAATTGAACTTAAATGTCCGTCGTGCCCCAAAACTTCCACCTCTACCTTTTCATAAGAGGTTTTATTCACTGCTTCATTGGTGGCACATCGAAAACACTTCTGCACCTAATGGGTTGGATAGCTTTGTTGCATCCAGCATCTAGTATGTCAGTATTACAAAATGACACATCTTGGAATAATCGATACGAACAACCTGTGGCACTTATTTTTCTGTGAATGGTGACTTTTCTATTTGTGCTTTTCATAATTCACTGTGCCTTCAATTTCGACAGATATCTCGCTTTGTTTGGTCAGACTACACTTCTCTCCTGTCAATCACCTTTTGGTAGGTTTCGTCCCTCCCTCTTCGCACTATATCTCCCAAGGTTTCTGTTTTATTAACCGTTATCAGATAGCCCGTTATTCATGTTGAGCTTCTACGCCAACATCTGAAACTTGCGAATAGTCTGAATTTCTGATACTTTTCGTTCCAGCCAGTCAACCCATCTTGATCTTGGTGAACGCGTCTGGCTACATTATGTCTGTCCAGCGTTTCATCAAACCTGGAGAGGAGAGTATCATTTCGAAACATATTTCAGAAGAAGTTCCTGAACTGAACGCGGATGGTGGAATGGGAGCCAACCTAGTGCAGCTGCACGCCGATGATAGCATCAATAGCGTCGAACAACAGAGGCAGCACTTACCCGTTTTCACCTGGAGAAGTCATTTTCTCTATCTTTTGGAACACAACAGGTACATATCTCCCGCTAAACATCTCGTTGCGCTTGTGTTTCAAAGTTAATCATAGATGAAACCCGATATATTTGTGAAACTATTCTATTTTCGGACCTTATCAGAGTTTTGATAGTCACCGGTGAAACTGGCAGTGGAAAGTCAACACAACTACCTCAGTACGTTTACGAATCCGGCTGGTTAAACGCAAAACCCAGCAGCCTGGCTCCTGCTGGGGCTACCATGGCTGTAACGCAACCTCGGAGGGTTGCTGCGCTTACATTAGCTACAAGGGTAGCGGAAGAAAAGAACTGGCAACTTGGTGCTAAGGTCGGCTATTCTATCCGGTTTGAGGTAAGTTACTTATATCATGGCTTTTTGTTTTGTAGTGGCTAGTTTTCTAATACCCTGTTTAATCACCCGTTTGCTTTGCCTACGTGTTTGTTGACCACATGTATAATGTGTGAGCCTACTCCGACAAGAGTCATACTTGCGTCCATACTGATCGATGCTGGACTGGAGATAGTCATTATTCAAGTGTTTTCGTCTAAACAGAGTATATTTCGTTTTACAAACGTGTGAAGTTATATTCATAGCAAAAGCTTGCGATTACGCCTGCTATGGACGGACTGCGTGTGTTTGCACCGTCTCAACCTGACTGTATCCAAGCAACATGTGACACTTTGTTACATGATTGCAAGCACTTTGTAGTGTAAAAGCTGGGGATTAAACCTGACTGCATATGGGAGAGTTGTTGGTGGCCAAGATCAATTACTTGTTATTGTTAAATACATATCTGTTACTATCTCACTGATACATTGGAAACCTGTTATTAAAATAACATCGTTTCAAAGTTTTTATTACGAGGGCTGTATGGTTGATTTGTATGCATGTAGTGTTGGTCAAAATTGTTGGGGACTACGAATTTCTCATGTTTCTCTAATGTAGCGAGAATCTTTCAAGACAACATTTGACTGCTATTCACACTTATGTAAACTGACGTGTTGATATTACTCAGGTAACTCAACCTCTTGTACATTTTGGAATTTGGGTTTTTCCAGCCAATATGATTTGAGCCGCTGTTGGCCACAACAATTAGGTGGAAAATTCCTAAAGGAATTCTAAAAGTTTGGCGAGCATAGGACCAGTTGGAGCGGTTATCGACAGGTCATCGATTGTAGCATATCGTCATCGGATGGCGTTTGCAACCGACGATGTGGGTAATCGTGGTGTTCCCAACATTTCATATGACAGTTGTTTTCTCAATGATTACATAACGCCTTCAGTATACACTGAGATTCACATTGTATGCCTCCGTAAAGCAGGCTTTTTCTTTTCCGGGATATTTCTTGACGGAACTTATTGTCACTCGCTCGTCATAGTTGACATTTGGCCCTCCTCTCTATAATGGGCATTCAGATGCAATCGCTTGTTCTCCCTCTGGTGCACACACACACACACACACACACCTATAACTTAGTCGTATGGATGTATCCGTTCACAGAACATTGTGAAGATAGCTGATATTCTAAGGGCCACTGTTTTTTGTTTTTTAAGGGACGATTCAACACGGTTACTACGACTACAGAGCGAATGTTCACCGCCTAGTCTTGTCCTTGTGTTTTCTACAGGTGTCCCTCTAATTTCTCTGTTGACATTCTTAGTACCTTCATAATTACGCCCCGCGTAAATTGGATTGTATGGTCTATCAACTGTGACTTCTGCTCACGCGCGAGTTGCACTGTCGAACACCAAACTTTTCCTCGACCCTTCAAAATTGCAGGTACCTCAGGGCGCTGACAGCATTGAATGGTCAGATATTTGGCTGTTAAGTTACTGGTCTCAGACCTCTCATCCTGAAAGACATCAGTGCGCTCTGGGCATTTTCTTTTCTCCGAGGGTGTTTGTTATGAGCAAAGTACACAGTGTGGCAGTGCGAGGAAAAAAAAGTGCCGAATCGCCCGCTTGCAACAGTTTATGCCTAGATGCTCTTTTTCTTGAACTCTGCCCACACTCTTGTCTACCTCGATGCTCATGGTCACCTTTTTTTTTAACTACCTTATGCATACTTAACACACCCGCTGTATAGTTTAGGGCTCATCGCATGTTTTTTTCTGCTCCTCGTTTTGTTCGTTCAGGAATGTCGCACACCCGGATTGACTGTCATTTCCTATCTGACAGAGGGCATGCTGGTGCAAGAATTCCTACGGGATCCGTTGTTGCGTCACTATCGTGTGATTATGCTGGACGAAGTTCACGAACGCTCCTTACAAACGGATATGCTGTTGGGTCTTCTAAAGAAGGTACTTCGCAAACGCCCTCACGATCTTCGACTAATAGTTTCTTCAGCCACAGTGGAGGTTAAACGGTGAGTTACATTTTCCTAAGGCGCGATCGCCGATGAGATTACTTACTATGTTCTGATATGCTTGACACCCATCATGCATTTGTTGTCTATGACCAGCTGATGTTAGTTATCATTGGATGACCTCTTCCCACCGATGGTTCTCCCGATCAGTTGAGTGGCTCAGATATATGAAGCCGTCATGGCAACTGGTGCTACATAACTCGGAAGCAAACAATTACACTTGATCATGACCGTCGGCTGGCCTTTTTTAAAATTCATTTCCTGTGTTCATAATCTACACACGGTCTCAAGAGTAGTCCACAACTATTTCGGTTGTTCCGTTGCCTGCAAACTTGTTACAGTTCACTATCAGTCGTTCAGATGAAATTTTTCATTGGTGCTGGGGTGGCTTTCATCTTTAATCCTTCTTTTTGATACTATCAGTGCGTTTGAAAGAATCGAGAAAATGTATTTCTTTTTCTGACACCTTTTGCCATATACGATACATCCCCGTTTTTAGAGTTTGAATCGAAACTTTCTGTGCTGTTAGTTATTTAGTGCTGACACACCAATGCCCGTGTTTCTCTTCTAATCTTTTTATTCAAATAGCTCACAAATTCGTTTCGTGTACCCTCTTTTTCCGTTCATTTGTGTCCATATTACGGCCTTACTCCTGCTAAAATGTCATCGTGTTTTATATGATGTCCTGTTCTTCGCTAGCGGCTCGAAATGTCGAAAATCTGACCCTAATGATCCTACCTAACTTGTGTGATAACTGTGAAAAATTAATTTCTTTTCATTTATTAGCTAGTTACAACATGTACTTTGAATATGTACCATGTATCTACTCACGCTATCAATTTTAATACAGTTCCTAATAAAAGCACAAAAATGCAAGTAAACTGATTTTACTAAATTTCGATCTATAATTTTTACTGGCTATCTTGTCATTCGGTTTTTCGTCAGCTATTTGACAAGTGGTGTCACGTTAATGTCAAAGGCTGGGCGTATATTATCATGAAGATCAAGTTTCTCCCTCAGTTCAGTCTTAGTTGCCGGCAGACCCAAAATCCTTAGTTCAGAGATACATTGGGGAGAATGTTAATAGAATGTTTTCGGCTTTATGCCACAACTCGAAAGCTCGGCTGTGGTGATTTTCATATAGATCTATCCTTGAAATCCAACAGTGTTGTTTATAAACTATAAACCGTTCACTCCAAGTGAAATTCTAACTCAGCTGTTACTAGGAGAGTCATCAGTCTGATGTAGGTTATTGACATGTCTTTCAAGTGAACCTTCCAACAGTTGGGATGCGGAACTTTCACCTCTCACTTCAACTGTTGTGGACAAGGTTCGTAAGGGTTTTTTTTATCCCTGGTCGGAAAACCTGTAAAAATGTAAAAGCAAACATTGATTTAAAATAATGGTTCCTTCTGGTCTATCCATAAAATACTGAAGGTGACACTTGTTGTTGTGGGGCTATTTCGTTTACATCCCAATGATCACTTCTGTAAATTATTTACGGTAGTAAATAGTATGGATGCACAGTGGCAAAGATGAAGTAATCAAGACACATCGGAATCAACTGGTAGACGGCATTACCAGAAAAGTAAGAATACATGGGCAATCGCGGGTGTTGAAGCAACAACTGGATTACGAGCGGAGAATTTATGGCTTATAGGTCGAACATTGTTCATGGATCAATGCAAGCAAGGTAGTTAAAATAATGGAACAGATTTTCCATGAGTGTTGTCTGTTGAAGACGGTTGTCCTAATGCGATAGTTATGATAGTTTTGACTGGAAAAATAAGTAGATGCAGAGGATAATGTGCGTTCCGAATGATGTTGCAACATAACATTCGACGTTACAAATTCAGACCGCTGAATTTGTGCACAATTGGTTAGTTACTTGGCAATTATAATCATTACTCAATGTTCATTTTTGACTCTGGTGCTTGTTTAGACCAGCCGGTACACAGTTGGGGTAAATAAGACAAACGAGGGGGGAGGGGTAAACATATTGAAATCCGGCAGTGCAAATTTATGCATGAATACTAGGCATTGAATCGAATTGACACTTGGAGTCTAGCGAAGGAATGCGAAAATCAGGGTTTGTGTTGTGTACAGCTCTTAGCATATTAAGGTTCTTCGCACTTATGCTGAACACATGAAGAACTCAAACTTGAGAACAACTAAGGTTCTTAAAGAAAGTATGAATTGCAGGTCATGTTTAGAGATTCCGAAGTCGTCAAACGAAAAGGTCAATAGATTGATCTGGAACGTGTGGAGCTGGCTGAATGCTAACATTCGATTCCTGAAGAAACCGAACTTACGAATGTTAGTAACTTTGTAATGGACGTCGAGAGTTCTGCTCTCTCAGACATTCTTACATGGCTAGTAACCGTATCGGTGTCGGAATGAACTGGTTGCTCGTGGCGCGAAACAATCTATCACTCTGTCAACCGTCACGAATTTTAAGATCAGTCTACTTGACTGGTTTTTCCGTCCCATCTCTCTCCATTTGAAATATACTGTTTGAGTTTGGTTTCCGAATGTTTGAGTTACAACTTTCAGCCTTATTCGGTCGTGAGCACCTTACTTCTTTCTAAATTTCTTCACGTTCGTCTTGTCCATAAATATGTCTGAGTCAGAAATGGATCTGCATCAGTGCATTTCGTTACCGATTACTGATAGATTGTTCTCAGTCCTTGAAGCCTTTTGCCGCTGTTCATGCTAATGCTTTACTCTTCATGTTGCGAGGAATTGACACCCAGTGTCGACTATGCACCTCTCAAGTGTCGTCCCTAAAAGAAACTCAACTACTTCATTTCACTCCCTCCGTAATTCTCTTTTTGTGTGCCTATTCAGGTTTTTGGATTACTTCGCAAACGTTATTCATCAGGACTCGGATAATCAACTCGCAACTAGCACTCTAAACCCGGCCGCTCACCTTAACGTCGAAGGTCGTCAGTTTCCTGTCAACATTTTTTACTCAGTGGATTCGGTTCCTTGTTATTTACAATCTGCCAAGAATCTCGTGTTTCGTATCCACGAATCACGACCTTTAGGTGGTGATATATTGGTATTTGTCACTGGTACGTTTATGTGTATGCTCTCTATGCCATTTTGTGTGTTTATTTAGGTTTGGATTATGTTAAATTTGTCCAGGCTATCATATTGCCAGTGGAATTTGAACTATTAATCTACTACACGTAAATGTGCTCACTACACTCAGGTAAACAGGAGCGCAAAACGATCTATCTTTTTCGACATTCCAAATTCCTCGATTTCGATGGGTTTCGTTTTGTCTCACTCCTACTTTCTCCTACTTTTTGCCATCGATTAATCCGACCACCGTCTGTGACATTGCCCTCTTTTTTTTCTCGAGAAAATGGCGTTTTTATTGTTTCGTTGTGGGTTACACACCACACATTTTTTGTTACCGTTCTACCCACTGCTCATGCGTTACGATTTTGCTTATTGAAAAAAATTGTCAGTTGTACATATCCTCGTCATTAGCTGGAGCTTAAAATTTTGGTCGCTAAGCAGTGCTGTAACAGGTCTAGATATCACCAGACGATAAAAATGGATAATCTGAACGTGCCTCTTCACTGACCTTCATAATGAAATGTTAAGATGTGACTATTTGGTGTGATCTGATTTGAGATCTGTGGGTTGATGATTCACACTCTCGTCTCACACACGAAGGTTAAAGTAGCAACCGCAGTTCAAACGAGACTCCACACTAAGGAGAAAATTCGGGTCCACTGCTCATTTTCAAAATGAGCCAGCCGTTAGTATGTCTGGATGAACACAAAGCTGTAGTTTTTTTTCACCCATCGCTTGTCCGTGCGACTGTTGGTTCACGCCACTTCTTATACATTTTGTAAATTTGTTCATGCGATAGTAGTAGTTGCACCATCCTCTGCGTTTGCCTCCCTGAGTACGAATGAATGGTCTAGGGGTCGATTGACCCAACTTGAACACCACCCCTTTTCTGTCATCTATTTCATTTTTAAATAGAATTTACAGTCAGCTTTCATACAGCAGCATTAGACTTGCGTTAAACTCATACATTAGTGCTTTTCTTTGTCCGGACTAGACTTTGAACCCCGGTCAGATCCTTACGAGTCCACCGTGTTGATTATTTTATCATTATTCTCATACTAAGCACCGTCGAATTACAGTATTCTCCGAAGAGGAAACACTCTCCAGGGGATACAGAGTGTTTCTTTTTTCAGAAACAGCCTATCTGAATCTAATGGAACTGGATCGATGTGAATGTGTCGCAGTGAGTAAGGCAGATATACTGTTTGGGAACCGTCAAAATAAACCTGCCTTCAACCATAATACGGGGATTTTATCCAGATCGTTCGTGGTGTTTCAAAGCAACATAAACTTTTCAGCTATCGTGTAACCCTCACCTGCAACTTCCGTTCAGTGTGTAGCCATCATACAACAATGAAGGTTCATATGCCAATATAAGTAAAACTACGAGGGGTTTTATCTAAAAGATGGATATTAAATGGCGAAGTGGACGGTGCCAGACCGTCTAGCATTTTTTGGGATGTTGTCAAACAGCCCAGACAAAGATGAGCATAACTACTTCGCAACCAGCTTTTCTTTCAAACTAAGGACTCAGTTAGGACGAAAATTATGATAAGCATTATGCACTTAGGAATATTGTTCAGCTACCTCATTGCTGTTTTCTAAGTTTATTTCGCTGTCTCTATTTCCGGCCGAATATCGTTTTGTTCATACTCTGACCACAACACGTGAACCAATAAAGTTGAGTATGCAGGTTTCTATTCGAACTCATATTCTGTGCGCATCTCAGTACGTTTCCTACTGTGATTGGGGCTGATGTCTCTGGTCTATTTATTGAGTGTTCATACTGTTCTGTCAAATCGCTGCCTGGTAGGGCAGGTGATTAGGTGACATTCATGTTTCCAGTGATTCATTTTTTCCCCACAGCATCCATATCATAGTTGTGTTCTACACTTCCTTGAAGAGCAGTTTGAAAGTTAGTCTGTCGTATGCAATTCTCAGAAGATTCTATCTCCGTTCCACATTTCTTTTACAGTTTGCTGAATGTGGCATTTGTTTTGCTTGCAGAGGTTCTGTGTCAATCAGTGGACCCGTTGCGGTGCTCGATCTGATCGTTCTCATCTGTTTGGCTAACGTGATAGTTACTGCTCATTTTTTATTTCTCTTGTTTCATCAGTTAGTATTGCATTGCTTCGTGTTTCTTCTCTCTCATCGTGGTTCATTCCAAAAATTTTCCGGTACTTCTTGTATTCATATTTTGTTGGGTTTCATTCCATAGGACAAAATGAAGTCATGCAGTTGGTTGGTGATCTAGTCGATGAATATCGTACTCGAAAAGAACGTTTCTCCCAATCCAACTTGGCATCTAAGTCAAAAAAGTCTTCGGCTTCCTATCCTCCTCTGCGCTCGTTATCGCTACACGGGTCTTTGTCCCAGTCAGATCAGCTACGTGTTTTCGATCGACCTACGCGAGCTTGTCGCAAGGTCGTGGTGGCTACCAATGTGGCAGAAGCTTCAGTCACCATCCCGGGCATCTCTTACGTGATTGACTGTGGTTTCGCGCGATTGAAAGCTTACAATTCAGTGACCGGCTTGGAAGCTCTTATTACAGTACCCACTTCGCAGGCTTCGGCTCGACAGCGCGCTGGGCGTGCGGGCCGTACTCGCACTGGTGAAGTGAGCTTTTGTGGCCTTCTTATCGATCGCGTTTGTGATATGAAAATGCAGTCTTTGTGTTTAATCCGTGTTCGTTGATACTTCGTTGCAATTAGCTGGGCGATTATATGCCTGTCTACATGAACCATGCCTGTTTGTCTTTTTGAAGCGATTGGTCTTACTTGAGAAGTGCATTGAGATTTTGCTTGAATTACAAAAGCGTCATGCGTCGAATATCCACCAGGATTACCACTGGTTGGCACTTTTCTGCTCAAATAATAGACATGAAAAACAACAGTGTTCACGAGGCTTTGCGTACGGTGCTTTACGCACAGGTTTGGTGGCTTCTGTCCACCTGCGCACAAACGTCACTACAGGTGGCTTGCATTGCACAACTCACGGTTCAACTCACACACCACGTATCCAATGTAAACCCGAAGAACTGTGAACGGGAGGCGTGTGAGTGGAGGCTTTTGTAATCCAGCTGGTCAGTGCTATCTAGCGAGATAGCAGGACAGCGTGAGGGGAAATCGTTACCACTCGGAAACGAAAACTGCGGACTTTTCATTAATAAATTTCAAGCTAAAACGACAGGCAGATAATGTGAATATAACACGAGAGGAGTTGCGGTACAGCAGTAGGTCTTAGTACATTCTGTATGTGATTAAGATAACGAATAACTACACTTTGATCGAATAAAATACACCAACAATGCTGAAGAAACAAACAAGTGACGAGCCATAGCCACTTGAAAAAATAGGAGCCGTAGATTGATGCGAATAAAAAGTTGATTGTCGAGTCACTTGTGTCGAACGAACCCGTGATCATCTCTTTGATGTGTTGTTGATTTACCAGTTCGGGATTACCAGCACATTCTCAGTCACACTCGCCATAGCGCGATACGATCATAACACCGCTACCTGTGATATCGACAGTTTTTTTATGTAGCATGCGCTTTAATCCATGTCTGCGCAGTTGTCGTCCAAAGAAATTGCTGGTGACCCCGCTGTCCGGTTCAAGGATAAGTCTCCACATTATATGACGTAAAAAATATTTTAACAACACCGTGAAAGCGCGGTCTCTGACTATCGGAGTTCCTCTTGCTTGCTTTTAGCTGCCCATACAACGGTTGTTGTGGTTCTCGTTTCACGCTTATCCGAAGCTGATTGAGCATCACTTACGCTCATGTCTGCGTTGCAAACTATCTTGGCGTTCAAGCCCACGTCTAACCATCCTACACCCAAGACGCGACTTACGCGTTGCAGATGAAAACGACTCACACATAGCATATTTCGCTGTCATTGCTTCCGGGGGTTCACGGCCATACATCAAGGTGGATTGTACCGTGGTTCCACAACCAGTTGATCTGTTTTCTTCAAGCTGTGGCTCCCCAATTGTGTCTCCGTTGGTTAACCTAGGTCGGATTGGCTGGTTATGTGAGCAACGCGACTGTTCGTCGGCGCTTGTTTAGGTAATGTGTGAATTCGAGACCGATAACCGAGATAGCAAGGATGCACAATCTTTGTTGGTTGAGCAACGTGCTTTGATGGCGACGAAGCTTCTGTCGTACCTCGAGTTAACTGGTGTGGCTGATTATAGTTGGGGGAAACTGCAAGATGGCCAAGCGGTAACTTGGTCACCGGGCTATGAAGATTCTGACTGTTCTGCTGAGTAAGTGCCGTACATCTTGTTAGGAAGTTCGCGGTCATCGACACTGCTTTCTGGAAACACTTTGACATGGCGGTGTATCGCAGTCAGTCACGAACGTGTGTTTGCAGACCGGTTGCCTTTTCTGTTTCTCCACCATAAGTTTGTTGTTGTTTATTATTGTCACTTCGTAGAACGGTGTCAGAACCAACTGCAACTCGAGCCATGGTGTCTACGAGTGCGGCCCAAAACTGAAAATGACTTCGTACATATATGTTCTCAGATTTTTGGCTTACCTATAGGTACACTGGTCCCAACTGCTGTTGATGCTGATAGTAATGTACGAAACACTAGATTGTTAAATAAGTACAAATGTACAAAGATGGATGAGAGAGAACATATTGTGCCTTATGCTAATGACCTTCTGGAGGAGATACGCGAATATTTTATTCTGAAGCGTTACGACTTAACCAACGAATTAGTTCACAAAAGTCAGCAACCTTCCAGGTACTGATCCGCCATTGACCGAGACATATTACCATGTCCCAGAGCATTTCTAACCAGTGTCGTAGATGTTCGCACACTCAGCTTAGCGAGGTAGGTAGAACCTTCCTACTTCTTAATGTCGTTATCTCCTGGCCATCTTGCGGTTTCATCCGACTGTCTGAGGACGCAGTGAATACATCGGAATGTGGCGGACGTTCCAACTGCACTCATCCGATGTGGGCTATGCGTTTTTTTATTTTGCATATCGACTACCAATTTACAGCTTTCACAAATGTGCATCGATAGACTGTCGCGTTGTGCGCGCGGTCAGCCCATTTGAGGTACATCAGCCAGCAAAGACTGGCTGTTGAATATTAAGAGCTCGTGCACCTTTTCTGTAGATGTATTGGAGCTGGGTTGAATGTGCACGCGTATTGTTAACCCACTTCTGTTAGATAGTGGAATGTTCTTCCGACGTCACGTATGACGAAGATGACGGAGGCTGTAATATGTTTTTTTTAAATGAAACAGTCGCGTTATAAAACTCCTAAGTACTTTGTATACCATGGTGTCAACGTTGCTGCTTCATAAGGTGTTCTAGTGACTGTTTTCGGGATGGGATTGACTGCAGTTATGCACCAATTACGAGGTACCCTTTAGGCCTTATAAAGGATATGTGCTGTCAGTTTAGACCACACTCCCTCACCACCACATTTGAGAAGATCTACGGAAAAATGGACTAGACGTGATGCTTCAAATTTATTCGTGGAGTATGTCATGACTGAACGCTATCGTACACAGCTGACTGAACCGGTTTAACATAGTTGGGTTACTTCTCGGATTGCCCAGGCCCATTTGTAAAGGTACCACTACGTTTTGACGTCTGATAGATAAACACGACATTGATGAACAAATCCAATCGGTGTTGAATACACCAATTTCTTTCCGTCATGTTGTTAATAAAAAATGGGGTGGGGGAGGCAAGGGATTTTCTGCGTATACTAGTGTTGTATGACAGGCACTTTCGTTGTAAGTAGTATACTACCCACAACTAGTACGTTACCCACATGCGACATTCAGGAACAAGAGGGCAAGTTCCGAGTGCTGGGTAGACGACGGACAAGAAGAGACTATCGGAATAGTGTGTACACACTAT
>LUCH01007129.1:14484-24675 GCA_013368495.1 Paragonimus heterotremus
CAACCAACAGTCTCCGTCGTTTTCTAAATCACCCGGACACTCAGAAACTTGAGTCATTGTAACCTGCTACTTTCCTTCTTCTCGGCCCCCTCGTTTTGTTTTGTTCTCAGCTTAACTTTTGTTGTTTTTCTCTTTCATTCACATTCTTATCTATAGTACACTGTGTACTCCTGTGCTGAAATACTTGTTGTCTCATGTTTGAAACATCTCTCTTGTTAGCTTAGATCTTATCATCAGTATCCCAATTTTTTGTTTTCGAGAGGTTATGGTTTTACTTTTATACCAGCCTACCATATGGCCAACCGTCATTGGCCGAGTGAATTACAAAGACCTCATCGTTTTAGTTTATCGGGTTTACATTGAAAAGGGGTTCGTCTGTAAGTAGTGCGGCGTAAGCTATTATTGGTGACGGTTGTGTGCAGGCGTCTTTTGGCTTCGGTCTCTGTGACAGGCTGGTCAGCAAACGGATACCATCAACCGTACTTGCGATCATTCTCGCAAAACAGAAGAATCAGCCCAGTAAACTTGAGATGTGCGTATTCTTGTTGGATTAAGTGCTTGCAGTCATCTAACGCTGGAGATCGCCGAGTTCATTTCAAGACAAACGGTGTGGAATGCCTTACATTTCGCGACACGACATTATGGCTACTCGCGAGTAGTGTGGTTGTACATCCTGTCCGTCACTGCGAAAGTTACCTCGTTCGTATTCCATTTACCGGTGTGTTTGTTTGTTCACAAGCACGGTCTGCTTTTGTCAGTTTAATTTTTTTTTTTCCAGACTGACTGGGGAATTTAGGTCTCCTGATACTTTGTTACTAATTACTTCGATTGCTTAACAAGGGATCGCGCTGTCAAGTCTCCACCGTTTCTCATGACCTCGTTTAAGCCGGTGTTACTTAGTAGCGTTTAACTCGCATGTGTACGGTTCCTACGTATGAGGTAAAAATCTTGAAGCATCTGTTCGAATCAGTCCAACCGAAAAATGTCACATACTCTTTAATATTTACTGCTGATTGTGCTTGTTACTCAGCATTAGTTCTCAACCCTAGTTCCTGACATGTATTCAAACTTGGCAGACTTTTTTGTTGTTTGGGCTGAATTTTTGGAAGTATAGGGTGGAAGCTTTTGTAAAAGAGGTGGCTCTAGTACCTTAGATCTCACTCTTTTTAGTGTTCCTTTTTCCTCAACGTATTTGGTAATGAGGTAGCCTGATAGCCATGGTCCTACTATAGTTCATGTAATATTCAAAGGTTTTGCTATCAAGCACCTTTGTTTATGTGCCTGAACAATACTGAAAGCCTGAGTCTTGTTTTGTACTTGACCTAGAACACGCATGTAGCCAGTCATCATAACGGTGACTTAGTCAATTCAGCATGTCGATCGATATGCGTGGCTGACCCTTGGGGCATTACATGTGTTCTATATGATGCGGCTGTTGACCTATCTCCTAAACTTTTGGTGAATTACACATATTGTTAACTGTGCTTACCGAATCATAATGGTGAATTGTTTTTTCCGGTTGTCTTTAGGCTTTTCGACTCTATCCAGAAGAGGCGTTTCATAAATTGTTACCTCGGTTTACCCCACCGGAAGTGCTTCGTGCGGATTTGTCGGGCGCCCTCTTGCGCCTGAAAACGTTAGGTGTTGATCAGTTAGCTCGTTTCGATTGGATCGATCCTCCTCCGCCATCCCATGTTGGGCAGGCAGCAGAACGGCTGGTGGCCTTAGGTGCTTTGGATCCTGATACCGGGCGTTTAACTATGCCACGTGGTCTTCGGCTAACTGAGATATCCACAGCCTGTGGTCTAGATCAGCCGTCTGCCGCTGCTGCATTGTTGGGCTCCTGTGAAGAAGGTTGCTCGCAAGAAGTGGCCGCGATTGTCTCATTGATGCAGGTATGCATGAATTAAATGTGCTTAAGTAGCCAACATTGTGGGTTGTTTGTTTGTGTTGTATGTTCATTTATCTGGTGCCATACTGGTTGTGTATAACCAACGCCCATAAATGATTTCTGCCTTAGACCGTTTGTACTGTTGTATTTTGTTAGGCCAAGCACAACGCGAGTCATTGGTTCCGAATGCGAGTTGATGCTCTGATACTACTTCCACTTGTGCCGTCTGTCAATTTGCAGGTGTGGAACAACTTATCGATAATGGAATTCTAGGTAGGAGCCGTGCAGATTATTTTTTTCGGGATATACAAAGTCCTCAACGGACTAACGACACCAGTTCGTTATTTCGGCTTATGTGTTTGTTCTGGAAAATACGAAGTATTACTTCACAGTTAGTTATGCCCTTGTCTACACCCACCGTGGATGATGACGCGTTGGAAGTGAAGTCCACCTACGTGGGTAACTGTGTAGGTTGTGGTGGTTTGGTCATATAGCTAAGTAATGCATGAACCAAGGCCCGTGTTCGCTAGTGGTATTGGTGTGACATCCTTTTTCACAAAATGGCGAGCCGTCTAATGTCTTACTGTCTAGGTTCTTTCTGTAAGCCCATCAGGCTTGAGCTATCTCTGCAGATGACGGTCGGATATTATCAATGCGTTCGTAATATACTATGGAATCACCTCTTAAGCAACAGTGCTGCTAGTTCTTGGTATACAATTTGGCTGTTTGCAAACACTTGATCCCATATAGCACCATCAAAATAATGGACAGCCATTCCGACGTTGTTGGATGTCATAAGCACCACTCACTCCCCAGGTTCGCCAGTTGCTTCTAGAATGGTTATCCCAGACACCTATTCACTAGACCACGAAGTTAGGGTCTCTGGTTTCTTTGTCTTGAAAGTGTACAGGTTACTCTCCTTAGCCGTTACGCTTCCTTTTCCAATGAGTTGACAACCTGCATAAACATCTGTCAACCCCTTCTAAGACCGTTGTAGATGCTTTGTGAATTTCAAATCTACCCCATGTGACTGATGGATTTCAGGCCATGGGAAAAGGGGGTGCAGTAACTAAGGCAGCTGACATAGGCTTTGGCGATTGGAGTGCATTTTGCGAGCACCAAATTATCTTTTGCGGCGTCGTGCTTCTTTCGCGCGGTCCAAATGGAACTGAAGCGGGTTCCAGGTGGTTCAAAAAATAAATTTGATTTCAGTGGTTGACTCCATAGAATCTCACAGTTTCTTAGACATTCGCTTCATTTATGTACTGTTATTGAAAACGCTGAGTTCTCTTTAACCACTTCATCGGAGTGGAAATAAGACGTGTTGCGATACGTTAACGTATCATTTACTTTCATCAATCGCGAACGCAAAATATTTCGGTTTAAATACATCAGACAAAAAGACAAGCGGCGACTAGATAGACCAACAAACACCAGACGTTTTGTGGTCAACACCACGGTAACCTGGTAGTTCGTTTCAGCCACTTTTGTGCCGGCTGCCATATTTAGATAAGCATCATCTCGAAAAAAGCCAGTAACTTTGGATTCCGATTGCGCAACAGTATCCTGAATCACTTAACTGGGCCAACTTCGCGACCTGTTACCATGAGTTGTTTAGACGTCAGTCGTGTGGAATTTCAAGCAGTCAGGTCATTAAGTTGGGGCTGATGCTTCATCAGTTGTCTCAACCAATTCGGGATGTGTTCGGTCACCGTATGCGATAATTGTCCATCTGTTCTGCCTCTGTAAACGTTACTACCACTGTGAGTCAAGTTAGCTAGACGAACTGCATTCGCGATTACAGAGAACTGGTCCTTTGATAATCTGAACTAACCACAACTGTGCGACCGCATACTTTCGACCTGGAGCAGACTTTATTTTGTGCATGATATCGTTAGCTGAACGGTCTCCTTTGAATCGAAAAGAAAAAAAACGGGAATGTATCCTTCTTTTGAGTCGTCTGGATGCCGGTTGCTACTTCTGTACATCTTATTATGAACCTAGGTAAATTCTTCAGGGTAGTTGTTTGCTAGTACAGTTATCGGTACCACGTGTTCTGCCTGTAGTTTGTCAGAGGCGCATAAAGAACTGGCTCTTTGAAACAGGATTTTGAGCAAACCGTATTTGTATGCTGTCAGAGGTATTGACCATCCCATGTTACTTTACGATGAACTGAACGCTGTAACATATCTTCCATACGCCAGAAGAATCAAACTGGTTTAATTCATAATCGTGAAATAAAGATTGGTTAGGCTGAATGTAAATAAGAGGGATGAAGAAAAATCAGTAAAATTCAAAATGTCATCAACGTGTGTACAGTAACGAACTAGCTATATTATCTGGAAATTGCCGCTCAATAATTTCTAAGAAAATGTCCACTAGTGTTCAGCCTGATGGCTTACACGTAACAACATCGTCTATCCGTGTGTATGCAAGTAACTGTAAATCGGAACACCCAAATCACAGCTCTGACCAGAATTAAATCCACAAATTCAACTGTTTCATGAAAAGAACCATCAGTAAAAAGCGAATCACTATCCATGGAATGCATTGTCTGTATACTCACTGAAACATACAATAAGGCCCTAGTTATTTCAGAATTTTTTTTATGCAATGCAGAGATGGGATTCAAAATGTCCGCTGGCGATCGAGCAACCTTAGGGTACGCAGAATTGTTCATATACAAGATGGGAGACGTAGAGCTGTAAGCCGTAAAGGGACCATCTTGCTAATGATGCCTCAATTTCACTTATACCTCAGCTGTTTGTTTACAAGATAAAGACACCATGACTTTGAATGTTTGTATATCAACTTTGTTATGGTCTTGTGACCTAGTACGTTTTTCTAGTTTATGTGTAACCTTATATTTTTTGGAAAGCACCCTGGTTTCTTATTTAACAGACTCCCGCTTTGATGTTGCCGCCCAATTTAAAATTTCGTTGGACCTAAATGTTTTTTTTTCACACACAGATTCAAAAAATCTTCGTCTCTACCGCTGGTCAGCGGAAAACCGGTGACAGAGTACGAAGACAGCTGTTCGGTTGTCATCAAGGAGATCACCTCACAGAGCTGAACGCATTCGTCGCTTATGTTTCACAGGCCAGCCGCAGTCCATCACCTAGCGAGTTACGTGGTTGGTGTCGCGATGTGGGGCTGAATGCGCGCGGCTTAGCACATGCCTTAACATTACGTGATCGGATTGAGACTATGTTCCACCGGCTTCGACTTCCTTGGGTGAAAGCCGAACCCGAAGGCAATCCGGAACCAGTACTTAGAGCTCTAGTGCGTGGCTACTTCCATCAGGTACACTCAAGGCATTCATATTTCTTCGATTTTGTGAATGTCTCTTATGCAGCAAAACTCCAATGATATTCTATCGTAAGGCGACTACACTGTAAGGCTTACTTTTCATAGACCATAATAACCCTACTTGCACAATACTAAACGTCACAAACTCAACACACTTCTGCTTAAGAGTACACAGTAAATGCAATATGCGAGTACCCAAAAGCTTCGGATCCCAGTTACGACATTTTCATGCTACTGCCGCTACAATAACCCAATATTGCGCAGATCATCAGATGTTTTTTTTTCATAAACGCAACTTTGTTCTTAATTTTCAGGTGGCTAGACTGGCACCATCGGGCTCGCATTATCTCACTGTACGCGGCGATCACCAGTTACGCTTGCATCCAAACTGTGTGCTGTACGGTTCTTCGACCAAATGGCCCCCTTGGATTCTATTCACTAACGTTTTTCTCGCGAACGATGCCGCAATAGTTGGTGATGGTTCATGGCGTACTTCCATTGCAATTGCCAGTGGCTGCGCCGGTGGGTCAATACCGACCTGTGTGAGTGGAGTGAGCGTTATTCAACCGGAATGGTTACTCGAATTGGCACCACATTATTATCACTTTGGAACGGATCGAGAACACCTGGAACGAGCATTCCGTGTTTCTGCTTGAATCAGAACGCATCATCAATGTTTTTGTACAAACGAGTGGTGTAAATATATCCCTATGATATTCGCTGACTTCTAGTTAGTGCTTAATTTGTCTCTTTCTTGGTACCCCGTAAAATGGTATGGCGAATCTTGACGTGAAACTTCTTTTACCAACTACTTCGTCCAATTCATCACTTCACAGTGCCAGCAATCAGTATACTGTGTGAAATACGCTTACTTCATCACCCAGAAGAACGGTCTTTGTCCAATCAATGAGTTTAATCTAGATAGTGTGAGCTTTGTGTGTAGTGTTTGCGTGTTAGCTCGCCGTGTCACGTAATGCAACTGCTAACTTGATAGGATACGACTTCATATTAATTCTTTCCTGTACACATTATGCTTGCAAAATAAATATCCAGAAATATCAACAGACAAGACTGTAACGTCGCAGGAAAAGGAACAAGGTATCTCTGGCGGGGAAGAAAACTGTGTATTTCATTACTATTCGAAGATGATACACTTGGGTAAATAGTCTCTAGGAGACAACGTTGTTGTCAATAGGACCTACTATGCCGCCCAATTGTGTTTGTTTCAACCCTCTTCCACTCTTGTGTCTATGGTTAAGGTGCCTGTTTCTGTAGCGTCCTTTTGCGCGTACTCATTTACTTTCTCCTGTGTAACTGGTTATGTGCGTCGCACGAACATGCGCTTATCTGGACGTATCTGTGAGCATCATCCAGTCTTGGTTAACAACGGAGTCACCAAGACAATTGCTAGCGCAATTGTGGCACATTTTATCAATTCGCGCCATACCGTCAACCCAGCCTCCTCTTTTTGTCCGATTTACCAAGTCAGTGACAATCAGTCGAAGGCCGTGAGATGCCGAAATTTGGTCATAGCTGAGACGATCGAAAGTCCATTGAGTAATCTATCCTTGTGCACACAGAAGCACTTTGTTCAGATCTTGCGATTGTGATTGCTCAATGATCTATCAAACTGTCACGGTTCTAGCTACTTCACAATTGTGACGTGAATGTACTAATGTGCTGTCACCATGCGTATTTATGATGTGGTTGATCTCATTTGAACTCGTTACTTGTTTTGTCCGCTTGGCCGTTATTCATTTAGCCTGATGAGCTAGTCGTCGTACAGTTTTTCTGGTAGTAAACAGTACCAATCCCATGCAGTTCGTACCTCGTGTAAGTTTCTGTGGTTAACGAATTCTGTCTATCACTAAAGCTATGATACAAACATACACCTTGTAATTCGCCAGTACGCGTTATTCGATAATACTTGGCGGTCTCATCAAACGGTTATTTGACCAGAAGTTATCATATATCCATGTGCGTATATCACTCAAACAGAGGATCACCGTATTACAGCCATCACTGGCAATAGAACACTAGCAGTTGACATGTTCTACTTCCACAGAATCAAAATATACACTAAAACACACTGAATCTCTGCGTAATTTGTAGAGAAGGCCTAGTGCGTTGACCATAAGAATCTTCAGTCAATTAAGGTCGAAACGCCTAAACCTCGTGACCGACATGCGACCATCGGCAAGTCATTTGAGTGTGGCAGCATCTATGAGACGGCGTTCATTATTCAGCTTTACTGATCTTCAAGATTTGAGTATACCTCGCATTTGGAGTCTAAAATCCGATCGTGGCAAGAACAAGGTCAACCAACAGCGAACCTAGATTGCGGTGCTTTTTTTCACAAGGGGCCAGCTGTAAAGTCTGTCCGGATTCGAATGCTCCAAACGCAAATGGTTTTCAGTTTATCAACTGAACCCTCTACTAAATATCAAGAATTCACTGCAGAACGCGCACCACTTACGACAGTTACCCGCAAACTTCCACGAGGTTCTCTTTCAGTGATCAGATAAGGAGCGAACACGATCCATTGATCCTTGAATATTGCGTGCTGCCTATACCTTTCTCAACTAACCTGTCAGTCCGCCACTCTGCATATTATGCCAGTGAACCATCCGACATTGTGCACAGCTTGATGATATCTGACTTGCAAGCGATCCGATGTGTTCCATGACTTTTAGGTAGACAACCTTTCTTATGGACCTCATGTGTTAGGAAGTTACAATTTCAAATAGAGATGATCACCGAGATGAGCTATCATCGTGAAGGTTATCGCCAACTCTTGCCAATACAATATCCATAGGTACTAAAGCGTTCAACTGACCGTAGATATGCGCATGGTAGAGTGAAAAATGATAGATGTATTGATGACTAGCATTTATTACAGTTCATATAAAGGATCATCAGTCATCAAAAGCGATAACAGATTGACGCAGCGATCTCCTAACAGTATAGTCAAAAGGCATATATTGTCAGCTGATTTAATCACTTCGTACTTCCTCATCTATCATTATTTATGCGGATAAACGAGGTTTTAAAACCCGGCCGACTGCAAGTAAAACATTCGGTTGGAGCGTTAAAGTTAACGTGACTGTGTAATCTGGAACAATGTACTTTGCGAACGCGTCCGGTATATATGAGTTGACTGCATCAGTCCATTCTGTCCGCGGATTTACAGCCAAAGATTAATTTATCGCCATAAATTCGGCTACAATGCGTGCATACTGTGTCGGCCGTTGTAGTCTACATTCTATACGGATGGAACATGTTGGGTGAAACAGAGCGCCTTCTTCGAATAACATGGAGAAAGTCAACGGGATAGCGAGTATAATGAGATTGTGGCTTCGGAGCTCAGCTGGTAGAGCGCGTGTCGCGTTTGGGTATGCTGTTTCCGTCGCCGGTTCAAATCCAGTCGAAGCCCTGATTTTTCACAATTGAGTTTCATCTGAATCATTAAATCTACCAAACTACTCATCAGTAATAATGACGCTGATTGGAAATTTGGTCCACAAAGGCAAAGGATGGATTGGTATAGGCGACACCAGGTGACAAGAAAACCAAGGGGCCGATTGCTGTCGCCCCATTTTATTCGCTTCAGATACGGTGCGGTAATACTCAATACAGGTTGAGCGCTGCAAAGAGGGTCGCTTCAGCTTTGAACTCTGAAAACGTTGGGCGTGGTCTATGGAGAGGAGCGTTTCAGTGACTACTTTTGATAGGGTGTCCGCCATATTCAAGAAACAGACTCTCGACGTCTACAACGAATATCCATCCCCCCTCGAAGTGTGACATGTAGGTAGTTTATCAACTAACCGAAGGGGCTCGGCTGACTTTCGGAGTCGTCGACTTTGCACAGTACGTCACCGTCAGATAAAGCGTCGTAACAGAATCAGCCGCATTTTACTTCAAGATACAAATCTGAACGGCCCGCCGGAAGAACAGAAGTCGCTGCCGACTGAAATGCCCCATTTTTCGAGACGAACTGCCGGTTCGGGATGGAGAACTTCCACTCTTGGAACGGCCAAACAGTTCGGTTCTGTCGTTTTGCTCCTGATGGCTTTTTGCGTTTGACGCAAAAACCGGCCACCGGTCATATAATCTTGGAACACAGTGACAAGCAATCCTTGGACAAACATGACATAACTGGCAGGTTTGCGATGATAACATGCCAATAAAACCATACATGCTCATCCGAAGCCCAAGCAATTCAATATCATTCACATACAGACGTGTAGCTTTGGAGCAGAATCTAAAAACATCGACCATCCAATTGTTCATCTGGAGCAGATGTTATTAGCCACAGTAGTGAACGTTTTTTCGAGTAATCATCACAGTTTGGTACTCACACCGCTTCTGTACAAACGGTAGCAGTTTGCAGCTTCTGCTCCAGTCGTTAGCGTACAGACAACGGGGGTACCCCGAACGTGTCAGGTTAGCGTACAAGGTAGGTACATCGAGCGTTGTCCACCGTTTGTGAACTATGTCGTGAGGTTACAGATCTCCGTCGCTAAATTTCAAGGATGGCCATGTACGACGGGACACCCGGATCAGGTCAGCTTGATAAGAGATCTTACCGGTCAAGGACGTTGGCGGTATGAACACCAAACAATAAAGTTGAACGAGATTATTTCTCGCACGCCTGACAGTCAAATAATCTGCTATTCACGATTACCACTCCATGTGGTTTTTACGTGTTAAATATAAATATATCGCAGTGCACATGTCAAGGAGGAAAGTATCAAAATGGTACTTTTTAAACTGTTTCAGATTTGACCTGTGAGATGCGAACACCTATGCAAGATGGAATTGGAACAAACGAAATGTAGAAACATTTTGAAAGCTGGATGTACTTGTTTGAGTAATCCTTCGAAAAGCACACTTTCAGAAAAACAGACGGTGAACGATGTAAAGCAACTGACCAATTGGCGGAGACAACGATGGTCAAACACAGCAAGTCTGTTGATATCTTCTTTGTGAAC